>JAAAKQ030473096.1:15766-44272 GCA_010016005.3 Zanna intricata | reverse complement strand
TGCCCTTTATTTGCTGCTGAGTTAATTATCCTAAAATCACCTGACCAAAAGTCGTTTTCTTTTTCCCATCGAACCTCACTAATTCCTATTACATCTACTTTTAACCTATCCATTTCTTTTTTTAAATTTTCTAAACTACCAACCTGTTTTAGACTTCTAACATTCCATGCTCCGACTCGTAGAATGTTATTTTTTAATTTTCTGGTGACCCCTTCCTTAGTAGTCCCCACAGGGAGATCCGAACAGGGGACTAGCTTACCTCCAGAATTTTTTACTAAGGTAGGTGCCTCCATCATTGGTTTTGAAAATGCAGAGAGCCACATTTTCTTGTAAAAAATACAGCTGTAGTTTTCCATTGCTTTCAGCTGCACAGTACTCAAAAGATTGAGTAATGTTGCTATGGCCGTTTAAGTCCTTCTGATCTATGCCCTCAACAATTACTGAAAGAGCTGCTGCCCTCTTTCAGGAATCATTCCTTAGTCTGACTCTCAACCGGCACCTCTCCGACATGGTTGCACCTTCGGTCCAGCTACTCTGTATCACTGAGCACGCAAGCCCCAGCACCATCGGCAAGGTCTCATGATTTGTAGAGGGAGATATACGAACCAACAATCTAATTCATTTCTATAAAATTTTCCCTAGATTTCTTTTTCTCTCCTACTCATTCAAGGATTCATTTCAAATTTTATCAACCAATCTATTTTTCAACATCTTGCTGTGACATTTTAATTCAATGAGCTCTTCTTCATGATTCTTGTGAGTTTTTTCTCTCTGTTTTCCTTATTATCAGTGTCTTACAACCATAAAACATAACTCTACATACAAATATTTTGAAGAAATTCTTTTTAGTTTTGGTACTAACAGATTTTTTTTTTCTGCATGGAAGCTTTCCTTGCTGACACCGTTTTTTTTTTTTTTTTTTTTTAACCTCTGGAACCACCGTTAAGGTATATCTTCAGAGGATGAGATAAATGAACTGTAGCATGTCTTTTTAATATTAGTATCTGAATATCAAATTTCTACAATTTCCAGTGTATATTGTGTTTCCCAATCTTAATATTTAATGCTACCATTATCCTCCTTCCTGTCATAATTTACTACCTATCTTTTAATCTTATTTATATTCAGGTTCAATTTCTTTATTAAAAATAAATATGCCAGTAAATTATAAAATAATAAATAAAAACTGTTTCAGGTCTGGTTTAAAAATCGTCGAGCTAAATGCAGACAACAAGTAAAACAACACCAACAGCAACAGCAACAACAACAACAGCAGCAACAACAGCAACAAAATGGTACTGAAAAAAGTAATCGAACTGTGGGTAGTAAAAGCAGTAAACCGCCAGTGGCACCGATCAAGACACCTCCAGCACCAACTGCTGCTGCATCTCCTGCACCAACAACTCGTGATTCTCCTTATAAGCCGCTGCTCACCGCTACACCCCCTGTGCCAACAGTCTATTCTTCCTCAGGTAAATTATAAAATACTTAAAAATTCTAATATAATTTTATCTAAAACTGTAAAGCAAAATCAAAGTTAACGATAAAGTAATAAAAATAGTTGAACAATTTAAATACTTAGGTGAAATCATTCACTGCAGATTGAAAGTAAAACAAATATGGCAAAACAGAATAATTAAAATCAAAAGAGTACAAAGCCTAACTTGGCAAATATACAATAAAAAATGTCTCTCAATAAAATCCAAAATTCACCATTATAACACAGTAATTCTTCCGGTGGCGCTTTATGCTTGTGAGACTATCTTTCAGATTAAGAATGAAAGTAAAACAAACCTATTACTTAAAACAGAAAAGGAAAATTATCAGAACTAGTTTAAATAAAATTATAAAAGGATATTTGGTGAATTACCACAAACAAAACAATCTACAAAAAAGTCGATCCGATTCTCAATGAAACAACAAAGGATTTCCCATTTTTTCCACATATTAAGGATGCCAGAGTATCGAATTCTAAAGCAATTGGCTGCAAGGAATATTAACAAAAAAACCTGTGTTAAATATGTTGAAATACAAAGAGATCTTCAAGAAATTTGCTTGGGGATTGAGAATGGCTGTGATGAAATAAAAATTAACAATGCTCTTCAAAACTATAGATTCAACATTAAAAAGCTGGAAAGGCATAACAAAGTGGAGGTCACAGATGAGATCAGGAAGCAATGATCCAATAGAATGGAGAAATTCTGCGAGAATTGAAAGGCCAGACGAATACAGAAAATCAAGAGGAACTGAAATACAGATGACTAAAGTGGTCCAATGTGGCCTCAAAAGTATAAAAACAAAATTTAAAACAGTTTGCTAAACTAGCAAAACATTATGATAAATTTGAAATAAGAATCTTTGCCTTTTATTTATGACAATTATTGTCATTTAATAGTAATTTTTTTCAAAAGATAAAAAATACTTTATAGGTTTTGACTTTCTCATGATATGATAACAAATAAACAACAAATATTGCAGAGAAATTGTCATAATAATAATAATTATTATTATTACATTTATCTTACAATTACTGAAATCTAAAACATTAAAATCAATTTATAAAAAATACTTCTGATGGCAATAAAAACATATGTACTATGTAACAGTTATAACTTTTTTTCTTTTTAAGTGGTACACACACACTAGTGTGCTCTTTTTTAGCATCTAGCAAATTATTTATAAAAGTGCCCTTACTAATTAAATTTTTAACTTAACTTAATTATTTTCAATTTTTCTCGAAATGTTCCAGATGTTAAAGAATAACTTAGTTTTATGAAAAGAGTTAATTTTTTTTTATATGAATATTCATTGGTATTTAAATAATAATAAGCAATTAGGTATCATTCCTTCTTTCTTCTTCCTAAATTTTCATAAGTATTTTATTTACTCTTTCAATAAATATGTAAAAATAATTTAATGTCAGTAGTTTACTATACATGTTTTTCTATTCCTGAGATTTTTTAATGTTTTTCATGTAAAAGATTTTATTTGATTGTTTTACGCTTCCAATTTAGAATAACTACATTTTATTGTCTTTTGACAAGACTTTGACAGGCTGAGTAAAGTTAAAATATTAAATGATCTAGAGAGTTATAACAGTATTTCCAAAAAACTGGTGAAGTTGGTGAATAAGACCTTGTCAGTAGCATAGATGTGGTATTGAGCGATGAAAGAACGAGTAGAGAGTTTGATACAATGGAGGGAGTCAGACGAGATGTGCTCTCATCTATGCTCTTTAACCTGGCGTTTCAAAAGGCAGTGGAGAACATTAATGTGAGAGAACATATTACAACAGATAGTACAAGTACAGGCATATATGGATGATGTCCTTGAAGATGTCCAAGATGCCTTGAAGGAGATATTTGAACAAATAGAGAAGGAGAAAAAAAAGATTGGACCAGAAATAAACAAAGGAAAACCAAATATCTGAAGGTGAACAGTGCAAGAACAGGAATTTCACATACGTGGGAATGGAAATTAGTAGTGTCAATAAAGTGCCCATGGAAATTAAAAGAATTATGCTTGGCAACCACGCATATTTCAACAGTCCTAAGATTAATAAGATCTAAAATTATCACAAAAAGAACTAAAATGAAAATCTATAAAAACATTAATTCTACCAATTGTAAACACCTATTCCAAATATCTCTTCCAAAGAGAAAGCTCTGGTTTTGTAAAAATAATTTTGAAAAAATGTAATTTCAGATTTTCATGAAATTTAGTAAGTACATGATTTCATGATTTTAATTTTAGTAAGTACAATAAAAGTTATTGCATTCATCTGTGTGTCTAAGCCTGTGGTTGAACAACCTTTCAAAGTAATAATTAAAGAGATTTTCATAAAAATTGGTACAATTCATTGAGCCACTGACCCAGGAAATGCCTATTATTTTTTAACTTAATTTGGAATTTGCCGGTTTTAGTCTCTTTAAATATTTTCAAGATTTGAACTTTTCAAAAAAATTTTTTTGTTGGCACCAAAGAACTAAGATAACGATATTAAATTCCAGCCTTTTAGATGAACAACTCAGTAAATGGTAATAAATAGTAACGTTCCAGTGTACTAATGTTGATTGTACTGAAAATTAGAAAATTTCATGCATTAATAATGATATAGTTGCTCTCTCTCTTTTTCTATTTCCTCCCCTCTTTCTCTCTCTCTCTCTCTCTGAAAGTGAACATAAGTGCACATATTTGAAATCAACTCATGTGTAATTATGTAATTTTTTATGATGTTATGTTTCATATATTTGAGCAATGGTACTTAGTTGCAACATGGGTTCACTGTTTAGAGCTCAGCAAGAATTTATTCTAAACCTTAACAGGTGTATATGATTTTAAGATTTCTTTTTAAAAACCTGAAACAATAATGCTGTATTAAAAACTTCTCAAAATTCATTTATTTAAAAAAAAATATAACTTAAAATTATTTTTAATTGTCTTCATTTAATATTTTCTATGAAAAAAGAAATAATATAAAAATGTTGACATCTATTTATTTATTTTGTGTACATAAATGCACTTCCTTTTTTGTTTTTATAATGTTTTTGAATACATCTTCAGAAGAATTTTCTGAAAAACAAAAATGAAAACATCAGTTACAAAATAAATGCAAAATTTAATAAAATATTATTAATCTGATTGAAGTAGCAAACAAAATATTCAGAAAAACGATTTAAAAGGTTATGTAAATATGAATATTATGCAAACTGTGTACATGAATAGTTATCATACTGTAGAAACTTACTACAAATATTTCTGATTATAGGTTCTAATACATCGATATGGAGTCCAGCAGTTATAGACTCATGTTTAGAGAGTCAGAGAGGGACTAGTGGATCAGGTTATGTTGGTAGCAGCAGTGCTACTACTACAACTACAAACTGTTATCCTCCACCACACCACCAAAATTACAGTCCTTATTACAGTAACATGGATTATTTAGGACCTACCTCTGCAATCACCCATTCGCAGCTCAATCCAGTAAGTAAACACAATATCATTAATAATCATGAGTAGTACACATACCAAACACTACAATTACATAATCCTTCTAAAACAAATAGAATAGTATAACAGAGTATTTGTTCATAGAAAAGCATATTACCTTTACTTGCTACAGATTTTAGTAAATCATAGACATATAAGCATGAGTATTAGGTATGTAATAAATTTATATGTGTGTATATTGTGCCATAACCAAGAAGGTTTTAGGTGACTTAACATGAGTCAAAAATTACTCTTGAAAATGTTGCTTGTTACTCTTGAAGACTAACAAGCATCCCACACCAGAACTCCTAGGGAAAGTAAGGAATGAAGTGGTTTCTACTATCTTTTTCACTGATCTGAATATCCTGTTATGTATATAAACTTTCCCAGCCCATTGAAATGCAGACAATTCTTGGCCCTACATACCTATTACCATAGGTATTGGCAGTATAGTAAATAACATGACTATCAGAGAAAACAGATATATTACTGCCTGATAATCTCTGATTTATTACATCTCAGGTACTTACATGTGTCCCTGCTATAAAAAAGACTGGAAAGATCGAGTAAAGCAATAAATTAATGTACCCCTTTTTGTTAGGAAATATTATCTTTTTCCTGATTCAATTAAGCAAAGAGCAATGATTTGTACTGTTAAAATATTGTTAATGTTATAAACTTTCAAGTAGAATATGTCATAAAAATCTAACCTTTGAATGTGGAATTTTTTTAATGTTTTGTGTACTTAGGACTAAGCTGATCCCTGCAAAAATTCATTTTCAGAAATCTAGGTAATTTGAAAAATTCAGGGATGAGAGTGAGTAGTATTTTGCATTGGAAAAGTACTCAAAACTGCTGTTATTAGAATTAAATCATATATAAAATTCATACACAGTCTTCTATAACATTAAAATTTAAATATATCTATAAAAACAGTACTTATACAATTTTTTTTACGCAAACCAAGGTTACTATATCTATTCCAAGTAATTCATTATCAATATTAATAAAAAGGAAATTATTTATATATATATATATATATATATAAATTATAGTTATGTATATAAATCAATAAATAAATAAATTATCAATACTGAGAAAAAGGAAAAAGAAAATTCTGATCACGCCTGCACTTTTTCCTTGTTTTTTTTTTTTAAGATGGTTCAGATACCAAAAGTTGACCATCAGTGAATTAATTTTCAATACTCTATAAGGTAATGAAAGTTTATACAACATTTATAAAAAAAGTTTAACATTTATATAAAATATTACAAATGTATGTATTAACATTTGTATGAGTTGAATTACAATCAAAATTATTGTTTTCTTAAGAAAAAAAATGCAAACATGAAATTTTATTAAAATTAATAATATGTTTTTAAAGGAAAATGGTTTGGATAGTTCATGGGTAAAGAGAGAGGATTCATCTTCTTGGTTTTACAACTCGACCGGCTGGGACCGAAAATGAAACACAATATATCATATAAGAAAAAAATAATTGCTGGCTACAAGATTAGCCATTCAGGTAATTATTATAATTAAAAATTTATTAATATATGGATATTAGATGTGATTTATTTTAATGTGAAATCAGACAGAGATATATGTTCCATACTAGTAGAGAAAGACAATAACAGATATTAGATAAGAGAACCCCATTCGTAAAACTGGCCAAAAACACTTGTATATAAACAATTTTGGTTTCAGTAACTTCATTTTTTTTTTTACTGTTTCAATTATATTAATGGAGAAAGAAGTCATGATGATTACAGATATTACTGATTATTTGACATGAAGGATACTGTTATTTTTATTTGTTTTTGATATTAAAAAAAATTGTTTAAGGAATAAACAGAATTTTAAACTGCACTAACACCAAAAAATAAAACAAGCATTGTTAAGTAAATATGAGAAGTGAATTTCAAATAATAATAGAAAAAGGAACAGTAGTTAGCTTTGGATCTGCCTTCTAGTGATAGATGACTATTTCACCAAAAATAATTAGATAATTTTAATTCAGGATAAAAGCAGTACAGCCAGCCCATCCTTGATTAGACAGTTATTTAATCAGGTTTTCTCTTTATCTTTCCTCTTTGTCATTATATCTTACATCTTTTTTTACTTTTACAACAATATAACTGTTATTCTGTTTATTTTTTTTTTCCATTTAATGTTACTTAAATAAACTAATTTATATTTTTAAGAAATACAGTCACACTAGACAATATTTAGAAACACACTGAAGAGTCAAATTTGAAAAAAGTTGAACATTTCATAAAGCAGCTGTGATGTGAGGTTAAGGCTGCATCCAAGAAATACTAATGTAAAATATCTGCAATATTAATGTTGAAACAAAACTGATATGGTTTTGTTATGATAGTTTTTGCTTATTTCTTAAAATTTCTTAGAATACAGGTAATCTCTAATTATTAATAATTACACATTATCTCCTATTCCCTACATGTTGACTCCCCAAATTAGTGACTTACTAAAACAGAAACACCATAGATACAGAAGCAACCAAGAGAAGATTAATCCTCAGCTAAATTGTAATGTAATTCTAGTACCTTGAAAGGTAGGTAATATAAACTGTAGCTCACATAAACCATAAAATACAGATAGCTTACAATCAATATTACCAAAAGAATGAAAGTAATAATACAGAAAGAGTGCATCCTATTTTCTTATACTTTCAAAGGTTTCTTATATCTGAGTGAATTTCTGAGTTACCCACCATCATGTGTTGTTACTCAACTATATGTAATTTGTAGTGTTTTCCCTGTACATAAGGAGCATTAATACACATATGTACCAATTCAGATAGAAAGATAAGTTCTGTATCCAGAATGTTTGTATGCATTTTTAATTTGTTACCCATCCTCAGTTTGTGAATCTTAAATACATGTTTTAAAAAATTTTTAAAGTTATGAAAAGGGTGTCAGAGTAGTATATTATGAAACTACAAATGATAATTTTGAAGTCAAATGATCTAAGGTTCAAATCCTAGGAAAGGTAGTTACTTTTATACAGATTTGGATACTAGATCATGAATACCAATGTTCTTTGGTGGTTGGGTTTCAATTAACCATACCTCTGGAACAATTGACCTGAGACTATACAGAACTACATTTCATTTACATTCCTACATATCCTCACTCATCCTATGAAGTGATTCATACCTTACAGTGATTCCAGAAGCTAAACAAAAAAATGGAGAGAGGGAACTACAAATGCAAGAAGGATTTTTCAATCATATTTGCTTAAATATTTTCCTTCCAGTGTTTTCACTGAATTCTTATTGGTCTGTTACATTGTAAAATTATTATTTTATAAGTGGGTAATAAAACTCTCCCAAGATTTCAAGCAATATTTCACAATGAATGTTACAGTATACATACTTCAAAATTAGCAATAGATTAGTCAAAACAACTTAAAATTCTGTATTTAATATTTTAAGAAGTTTCTAAAAGAAATTCCTACTTCCTTTTCTGACATCCCTGAAATTACACCCTATGTAAAAGAAGCTTCTCAATCCATCCTTAATGAAAAATCCTAAATCAGTTTAAATTACTTTAATTGCATGCAATATAGTTACAGTACATACAAATGTAATTATATTTTAACACTGGATTTTCTAGGTAGCTCTCACGATTATCTCTTGCTTATAAGTTCATATAATAACAGTGTAGAGAATTAATAAAAGTACTAAATTAGATTTTATTAGACACTAATCAAAATTCAGAGAATTAATAAAATCATTTTTAATTTAATTAAGCAAGTACTATCGCTGACAATGTACCCACAATCCTTAGTAGATCATAAATACATATATAAATATATATGATCTGCATTAAAGCAGGAAACATATTTACTGCATTTATTTTTTGGTATATTACATAAGTTACAGGAAATTTATATTTTTATGAACAAATACCACACGTATTTCTGTACCTAAAGTCTACCAATAAACACAGGTAGGTGACTTAAATACATGAGTTTGGAGAATAATCCAGATCAGATTGTAGCATTTTTGGTGATTTTGCTGTGCAGTAAAACATGAACTTTTGTTTATATTTAAATAAAGATGGTATTTTTTTTATTATTATGGTGAGATATTCTATTGATGTATAAAAAGCAGTCAAGGAAAGTAGTAATGTATTTAGAAAATGTTCTTTTGTGCATATTTACTCTCGGTACTCTTGAGAACATGTCAACTTTACACTAATCCTAAGTCAATACACTCAGGTTAAAGGTTTATTGAACTTTTATTATAGAGTAGTAAAAAATATTAACACTATTAGTTCTTAATTCATAGTAGAATCAAATATATATTATGTAGTGATTCAATAATCTATTTATCTAATAATTTGTTGTTATCAGTTTTTATCTTTTTTTTTACAGATGATGCCTAGAAACAAACACGTATATGAAAATAACAGGTAAATAATGCAATGAGAAAAAATTTCAAACAAGGACTGATGAGTGGATCTGTTACCATGGATTGGGGCTGTACAGAATACACAAATAGGCCTAAATAAAAAAGGGTTATTATTACAATAAATATTATTATTTATAATAAATCAATTAATCTAATTGATAAATTAATTACTTTAATTTATTATATTACAAAATATATTACATCTATTTTTTTGGAAATCGCTTGAATAACTATTTAATGATATCTAAAAATGAATAAAATGTAAGATTTAAAAAATTAATGGAATATCTGACTACGGAAAACCTCATAATAAGTCAATCTCTGTCAAATTATTTTAATTAAATGATACATTTAAAAAGATTTTATTCATTATATAACATTAATATTGTTACATAACTGCATAAATTAAAATATATTTAAATTCCTTTTATAAGGTATAATTATTATATATTTTACTTTTAATGAGTTACAAATAATTTTGTTTATGAAAACAGTTTTTGAAATTTACCACTAATGTTTTTTCAGATCATTTTACATTAAAAAAACTTATGTGTTAGTGATGACTCATCTGATAACACTGTTTAATAAAAATTATGGTACAATTGTTTTAGAAATATATGAGCACAAACAAGGTACCATCCAAACATATTACTCTCCTCTTATCATATTTGGGAAAAACCATCCCTCAATAAAAATTAAAAAATGTGTTTCTTGTAACAATTTGAATTGTAAATTACTTTAAGAAATTAGATAATGAAATAAATTTTTATACAAGACATATATGAAATAAAGTACAAAAAAAATGTTTACACATTTGTTTCCATTTTTTAATTGATAACAAAATTGTAATAATAAATTTATGTATATTACGTTTATTTACTTAGCAATATTTTGTATAGAAACATTATTGATTTATTATTATTATTATGATTATTATTATATTGTTATTACTACTATTATCCTATTTTAATTATATTGTATAATTAATAATATATTATAGAAATTAGATAATACTGATTAAATATAATTAAAAATTCTTGTTCTGAATATTGCAAAAGAATTTTTAAAGAATTTAACCCATGAAAAACATATATCAAGTTTTGTATAAGTGTGTATTAGTTATTTTATCTTTGTAGCCAGTGATTACCTACAGGGATCAATTAAGGTCATTATAGCTTCTATTAAAGGAAGAACAGCATTTTCTATGCTTTAGTATAAACCTTCATGTTACCAAGCGTTTGTAGTATTTGTCATGTCAAGACAGCTATTAATTTTTTATTAGAATAGTTTTTTGTTTTCAAAATTATTTCTGTTGATTATACATGAGATTTTATTAGATCAAACCATGGTATCCAAAACATTATTTTTTAGCATTTTTTCTAGCTGCTCATGAAATCTTGACCAGCATAAGAAAGTTGGTTTTTAATTCAAAAGCTTATCTAAATATTATATTGTATTTTATTTGAGAAGGTAAAATTTAATTGTTAAAGCAAACAATAGGCTCTTGATTAGGTTATAATTTAAACCTTTTGATACCCAACACTGTCATTATTAGAATTGTCTATTATTTTGCTACTTCAATCAACATTTTATTTTTAATGGCATCATTACTAATTAACAGAATGAGATATATCCTGTATTTATTACAGTACTATGAAAAATCTGTTTATTTATAGTAATAAATGTATTAGGACAATTTAAAAAAATAGTACATGACTGTGAATTCATTCTACGTGGTACTATTTTGCTGATCACTTGCAAGCAAATAATTAATGATTCCTATAATGCAGTGCTTATTCTAAAATTTCTGTGATCATGTAACAAAATTTTTTTTTTGCTTTTGTATAACTAAAATTGTTGTTTGTAACTAATATAATTTAAAACGATAAAAGGGGGTTTTTCCAGTGATATGTTATGGTCGTGCAGTGATCTACAGAAGCTGAATTTCTTTTGTTTTACTTTTAATTTATGAAAAGTAGCCTTAGCTATTAGCATTTATTACATCTTAATTCTCTAGAATGTAACTTCCTGACCTGAAACATTCCAGCAGTTATGGAATTGTCAGGTTGTAAGGTTAGTGCATTTTATGAACTTGACCCTCAGCCTTGATTATTTCTTTAATTGGTGAACACAATTTCACCAAAGAGACATGGTAAAAGTGAGAACAGCAATCAATTAGACCTTCGAAACTCAAAACTCTTTAAATCAAAATATTTATTAAATGAGTTTTTTTTTTTAGTTCCCTTTCATTTCATATGTGGTTTCCTGTAATTTCTATAAATAAATTGTTTTTTTACAGCCAGTTATGCTATTATCATGTAGAGTATCAGTATAAACTGTTTTTTTTTTCTTTTAAGATACATCAGACATTATTTGAAAACAACAGTAATTAGTTTCCATGATGATGATGATGATGATATCATTGTTGTCAACAACAATGATATACCAATAAATTTTGTCAAATAAAATATATTATTTATTTTAGTCATAAAACAATCCAACTTTTTGACGAATACAAAAATATATTGGTTCAACAACAAAAATAAAACAGCACAGAATTAAAAGTTGTTGATAAACAACTTGACATAATAAATAGGAGCTGAAGAATACAACTTTGCTTTCTGCAAATTTTCTGGTTAATTGCATACAGTGCATGATAAAATATTATGAGTCTTAAACCACAATATAAAAATTTGTTTTCTATTAGAAAACCAATAGAAAAGTATGAAATAATGTTTCACGTTGTTTATATTAAATGACAATTTACATACCATAATCCATGTTACAGATAAACCATATTAAAAGATAATATAGTTGAGAGATTTTTACTTTTTGAAAATGTTTTCAGTATTACCTTTCCTCAGTAAGTCACTGATAAACTTACTGCATTCAACAGAGCACTGTATCCCCAGTAGCTCTGCTATTACAGACTTCCCAGGTACATTTTGGATTATGTAGTGTCTGAGCATAACTGAGAATGTTTTGATATATAACGCAACCAAGTTAAAATTGCGTGCAGAAAAAATGTGAACTAAAAATTTTAAAACTAATAATTTACTCAACAGTCATAGTACAAGTACAGACAGGTTGCAGATTCTTATTAGAACAGTTCAATTACTGATTATTGTTTTCTTTTTTTAATTATTAAAGAATATAACTAACTTCTATTATTCCTACTGTTTTAATTTAATACATATATTAATATTTAATTTACATCACTTATGAAATTTTCTGTTAACATTAAATTTAGTCTAGTTCTTTTGTCATTTTTTTGTATATCTCATTATACTTTTACTATTTATTTTTCAACAGTTAAGACTGTAAATAAGGACAAATAAGAGAAAACCTTATTTTCATAGTGAAGTATTATCAACGATGTTGATAATAAATATGTTGAAGAAGAAAAGTCTATATAACAATTACTTTAGCTACTTCAATTACAAATTGTTAGATCATTTTCCTGCAATTGAAGTTAAATTGATTGTGCTGTAGATTTACTGTGCCAATCAAATCCAGATGCTGTTTTAAACTGGTCATTAATTATTTAAAAATAAAACTGTAATTTTTTTAACATTGGTTTGTTCATTTTGAAAATGACAATGTTATTTAATTTTGTTCAATAAAAAAATAACTGTCACTGTCACTTTTTTTTACTGAATTAGAATTATATATTGAATGGTCATTGATATTTAAATTAGATTCCTCTACATCTTATTAAAAAAAAAATATCAAAATTTTAAAAAGTTGGGGTACAAAAATTCCTTCGTTTAATATATTTCAATAAATTCTGGATTTACATAGTCCATGTTTTTAATACTCCTTGACTTAAGAAAATTGATTTAAAATTAATGAAGTAAAAATATAAATATGCTGTTGCTGTACTGGACATTAGTTGTGAGAGTATGAGAGGCTTCAGAACAAGGCACTACACAAATAATTTTTTTTAAACTGTGATTATATCTAAAGCAATTCTGGTATGAGATGTCACAAAGTAGCAAACAACACTTCAGTTATGTACCACTTAAATTAACAAATAGTTAACAAGATTACCAATCCAATGATGCCCATTACATCACTGCAAATAGATTGTTTTAAGAAACCAAACTGGAATAAATTTTTTTAGTTAAAATGTTAATGTTAGTAATGGAAACAGTTTTTATAGTACAGTAATATTTCATTTGTATATATAGTACAAGTTATAGTGATAGTTATGTGTATATTTTAATCAATCAAAAGTCAATACTAAAATAATGCCTTTGGATTTTTCTCTTTCAGCCAGTTAACTTCTTTATTGCATGTATTTCAAAATAAAATTACTGTATGGTTTTGATTTTTACACTTTAAATTGCAAGCTGACTGGAATGAATTAAAAATGAATGAAATTTGGCTGTAATTAAAACAGACAGCTTGGTAACAAGAGAGTTAATAACAAGAAGAAAAAAATGTATTTATGATTTATATGTAATTGAATTTATAACAAAACTGATTGGCCTTGAATGATCCAAATAGGGAAAAAGAATTAACAGTCATTGAACCACAAAGTTTATATCTCAGTATGAATACAATATCTTAAATAATTAAACAGATTCTAGGAAAAAAAACAAACTATCAAACAAATCTGTGGTTATGATACAATAATGATGTTTATACATACTGGCCTAAATGTGAATTGAACAATACAATTTTTTATTAAAATAAATACCAAATACTTGTGATTTTTGAGTGGAACTAGTCAAATTTAAATAAAATTATCAACAGAATTTATTTTTTTGAAATGATACTTAAAAGAGAAAGAAAATTAATGTACAAATATTAGAGTAATTTATAATCTTTTCTTTTTTTTGAACTGAAACTCCTTACAACGAATAACCAATATTAACAATTACTTGTAACTGATACATAAACTTAATTTACTGGTTTCAACAATGTAGTATTATATATGAAGTAAAATATATTAATATTAAGTAATTTTAATGGCATAATATCTTTAAATTATGTATTAAATTATAGTAGCACAGCCAGATTTGTTTTTAAAACTTTGTAAGTAAAATATGCTTAAAGAGATCGTAAGACAAGTTTAGGTTTTATTTGAATATAAAATATTTGCCTATATTAAGATCAAGAATTGAAATAATTTGTTGTTTATAGTTTTTAGTTTAAGTTTTATTTCTTCTTAAAGATCTTTTCTGTCTGAAAAAACACAAAAATAATGGATGATTACTAATCATTATTATCATTTGTTCTCTTTAATCAGTTGTTGCTGAATTGATCTGTAATTCAGGGATATCCATTAAAACTTTCCTATCCATAATTCTTTCCTGAAAACTTTCTCTAGCTCTGTTCTCTTTTCTTGGTCCTCCATATAACTAATCTTGAAGAATCAAATTTTTCTAAATCTTTCTCTTGATCTTCTTCCAATTATAACTAATTATTTATTTTTATACTCTCTAATTATCATACTGTGTAACTGCCCAGACAGCTCATTCTGCCCTGTTTAATTCTCCCTACAATGTTTCAAATCCAAGATATTTTTTATCACAACATCCTCACATTAGTCTCAATCACAGCAATCTCTTTTGTCTTTTATATCATGCTTCTATAAATTTTTATCTCTTTTGCCTGTGTTTTGTTTTCTCTTCTGGTTTTTTTCATGTTTGTTTGCATTTCATGGGTTATTGGTTATCCTGTGTGCAATTCAGGCTAATGCTATCATAAAAGTGTTATCATATGCACGTCTACTATCATAAAAGTGTCCATTTATAATCTGCTATTAATTTTTCTAATCAATCTTCCAGTTCTCAGATATTTCTTAACCTAAATATTAATAATATATTATGAAATAATTAAATATAATATCAAAACCACCAAATACAGTAAAAAAACTAAGAACACTTACCTAACTAAAGCTCTTTCAAAATTAAATTTCTTCATCTTCAGCAGTATTTGTTTTACTTTAATGACAAAGCATTTTATAATAATATTGTATGTGTATCTTGTAATTTACTGCTGAAGATAGAGTATGTTAATTTTGAAAGGCTCCAGTTAGATAAGTGTTCTTACCATTTTTTTACTGCATATGGTAGTTTTGATATTATATTTAATTATTTTATATTATTCAATACAGTGGTTATAATATGTTTGAAAAAATAATATAATGGGTGTTCAAAAATTATCTGAACAATTTTGATGTTGAGAAAATAATTTATATAAGATGATATAAATATGGGTTTTCATGAACATTTATTTTACTTGTAATCAAAGACATTCAGTGTGTGCAACATTAGTAATTCACAAAATATATGACCACTAATCAATTTCATGCCATGTTTGTTATAACATATCCATATCTATGATTTGAATACATTAACAATTTTTGTCCTTAAGGTCATTAATATTCACAAGGGTTTTTTACACATTATCCTTGATGAAAAACCATCGCAAAATATCATATCAAAGAGGCCAAGCAACAATTCATCACGTCCAGTCCAACGATTTGGGAATGTGTTGTTGAGGGATTCACGCACTAATAAACCCCAAAGTGGTGGTGCTGGGTGGTGGTGGTGGTGGAACTTGTTAGAATATTATTTTGGGTTGTAACTTTTCAAGCTTTATAAGGGATAAGCAAACCCTTCTAACAAGTCCAGATAGTCCAGTAAATTGAAAAGGTCCAATCACACCGATTGTGTAGCTGTTCATAACTAATATTAATCCTTGGGCTATCTCTAATGCAGTCAAGTGTAACATGTGGGTTCTCTGATTTTCACATTCTAACAATCCAAGTGTTCACTTTTTCTGACACATGAACTGTAGTATTGTCTGAGAGCAAAACTTTTTAAGGTTACAATCATTATTTTCAATTTTTTCAGTCATTTACACAGCAGATTTCTTTCTAGCAGTCTGATATTATGATGTAATGTGCTGCAATACTTGTAATTTTTAAGGATGCAATTTTAATAGTTTTTTCAAAACATCATAAATGGTAGGTAGATCACAGAAGATTTACCTCGTGCACTGCATTTCAAAATGACTTCCCCAGGCTGTGATCAAAAGACTGACAAATGATCTCCATTCTTTCATCTGATGTTCTAGTAGGGCTGCTGTACCCTTTATGTTCAAAATAAGAAGGGTTTCTTTAAATTTATTATACCATTAATGAATACTTGTTCTAGAGGGTGACTTTAAGTTATACCGAGTTGTGAAATTGCATCAAATTTGTGAGTTTGATTTTGTTTCAATAAACCACTCTATGCATTATGCTTTCATCTATGGATTCATGCAAGGCAAGTAATGTATGTGGTTACATGTGTAATCACAGTGTTATAAAGTATTTACCGAGCGAAACATTATGAGTTAGCTGTTTAAGAGCCCCCAACAATTAATTAATAAGACTATTATTTCTTTTTTTTTTTATAAGACATCAAATTTGTTCAGATAATTGTCAAACACCTGACATTATTTTAATAATATAATCTGTAGTGCTTTTATTCAGCTTCTTCCATTTTCATTATTACTTAACACTATCAGCATTTTATATTTCTCTATGATTATTTGCAAACACCACTTTCCTATTTCTTCTAACCAACCACTAAGGTGACTTGGACTGTATCTTTCTTTTCTCCCAAAATAACAACATTATCAGCAAAATGACATGCTAAAAAGTGATAAATCTAGTGAATGAAAATTTCTTTACAAATTATTTTAGTAGCGTTGTAAAACCAAAGTGTTTAGTCAATTGCTCTTTCGTATAGCATAAGTTTTTGAAGTTATCAAAATACATTTTTTTTTTAAAGTTGAGTAATAAGTAAATAGTATTTGATTTCCTTGTCACACTTATGAGTTAAAATGCATTTTTTCATTTCAGGTTTCATACCTGAATACCTAATGAATGTAGTGTTTTTAACCGTTTATTGCATGGGCAAATTACTATTATGAAGTACAAGTATAAACAAATAAATAGAAATAATCATTTTAATAATTCTAGAAACGCTGCAGAGGCTTGTTATTAAATTTAAGTTATAGGAATAATATAAGTATGTTTGGTTATCACCCTGATAGCTGACTTGACTTGTTCCATGCAACCATCTATTCTATATAAAACTAACTAACTAGATATATCTTCTCAACCAATAATTTTGGATAACATTTTTCTTTTAAAGATCAACTTTTTAAGATTAACTGATTTGTTCCTATAAAAATCATTTATAATAAGAACAAGAATGTTAAAAAAATACACCAGAAAATGTATAGCATAATAATTCTTACCCCTAACAATTATCTGAGAATTCAGTTGTTTGTATTCTTAAAAAACTTAATAAACAAGTCATAAAGATTGTTGAATGTATACCAATAAGTTTTTTTTTTTACATGTATCTCATAAAGCTGTCCATTTAAATTGAAACATTCTCATCTGTAAGCATGATTTGATTTTTTTTAAAGTAAAATTTAAAGCATTTAGAAAGGGTCTTTAATTTCTTTTGAAACATTTAATAGCAATACATAATTAATTTATTTTAAAAGAAATGAAAAAAGAACCATTAGGCTGAAATGATAAAAATCTATTCAAAAGTACGCCTTTATTTTTAATAAAAAAATATGCAAAGGATGAATATGAATGAAAAATAATTTCATGATTTCATGAAACTCTTACTTTATACATACAAAATAAAAATATATTAACCACTAAAAACTGTTACTAAAGTATTTCCTGATCATTTAGAGATGGAAACATTAAAGACAACCTCACCTGCAAGATGACTCACAAAGAAACCACACGTTAGTGGTTAAAAATTCTTTGGAAAGCACATTTCCAAATGAGTTTAGAAATCAGACATTTTTTATATGTGTAATTCTTTTATTAACAATTTTAACCAGATTTAGTCATACTGATCAATGAATTATTACAATTAAATTAGTTCTTACCACATTATAGGTACTTAGTCTATTAATTTCTGGAAATCTTAATCTGGCTGAGCTGCTATTTGTTTATGTGCTTTATATTAAAGAATAGTACAATTTTATTTTTTATGGTCTAAACTTGTAATAAAGTAAAATACTTATAGGTACTCATAAGAGAATAAAATTGGTGTAAACAAAGTGTATCGCTAAAAAAATTTTAGGTTTACCTAATCAGTTTTATTTCAATTCTATGCTATCATAGTGTCATATCCATACAAATGTATTTTAAAGTTTATTTTATTTAATTAATTAATTAATTTTAAAGTTATTTTATTTTCACTGAATAGCACTGTTCTGTAAAAAGATAAACACAATCAAGATTATTGATTTAGTAAATCAGTAATTTTAATGTTCAGTCAAGCACTAAACATGATCATTACTGAAAGTAGTGAACTTGTCTGACCAAAATATTGGCCACAAATACATACAAAATGTTATCTGTGCATAGTTTTTGTCAGTCTTCTATTTCATACATTATAAGATTAATTCATTTTATTATAAAAATATATACTAAACCTCAAAAGCAAAATATGTATCATAAACAAACTCATCTTGTGAATTTAAGTACTTTTGATACTGTATCCATTGCTGAAAGCATATTATCTTCACATAATAAATATTATCACTCTGCTAGTAATCTTTATGAAATATATATTATTTATCAAAGTTTAGAACGTACAAAATACATAGATTTGCAAAAGTTCTTCTTGAGGTGTCTTAAATTACCTTTAGAATTCCTAATGTAAAGTGGAAGAATAGTGATGTCACAGTTGTCAGTTGTCAATCTAGAATGCATATCATCTCAGCTTTCTAAACTTTGATGGTTAATAACATGTGATATGCTTTTACAGCTCTGGGACTGTAACAGATGCCAATTACTAAACAAGATGCCTGTAACAGATGACAGCTGCCAGTTGTCATTTTTTCATTGTAATTGGAGTTAGGTTAAAAATGTATAATAAATTTATGATAACCAGTAAGGAAATTGTCAATCATTTGTTTACATCTATTTTAATTCCTGATGGATTTTATGTTCAATTAATGATTTAAATGTTATAATCTAGCTATCATTAAATTTGTTATTTTTATAGCTCAAAATTTAATTAAATTCTTTTTATATTTTAAAAACTAAACTCTTAATTAAAGTATTTTTATTCTTTGCTGCTGATAATTTAAAAAGAGAAAAAAAACAATAATTTATTTTATAACAAAATTGTTTTATATCTGATTATTATTATTTTTATATTTGCTTAAAACAAACATTTAAACACATTATTTTATGATTAATTTTCTTCAGCTATATTTTATTTTCAAATTTGTTTCATTATGAAGAATGACAATATTTTTGATGATAAAAATCACTAACTCTTTGCAACCTGTTGATTGTCTGACCCTTGTGTTTCTACCAGGTTAGTACTTAACTGGACCAAGTTGCAGACTATTTTTCAGTTAAGTGCACCAGATTCATTATAAATCTTATTTCTGGAAGTAATGTAAAAGAAACTATTCTAATGTAAAATTAGATAGGTAAATCTATTATAACCATGGCTGACACTTTTCTAAGTATAATCTCTGTACAACCAATCAGCAGCAGAAATAAAAATAAAAATTAATATCTATAAATAAAAAGTTTAATATTATATTTAATGTTTGGATTTCAAAATATTAATATAATATATAATTTAACAACAAGTTGGATGTACCATGCTACACATTTCCTTGAGTGAGGATACAGTCCATTAATAAAAAGTAGAATATCTGTTTTTGATCAATTTCATACATTGAATTATAGATACAAGGATAGTTATCATAGATACTATGTATGGTTTTGATCAGAAAAGTACAACATTTTATGTTCATGAGTTGCACCATGTCTTGTTTTATTGAAAGTAAAATGTATTGGTTTATTAGTTATAGTTTTATATTAAAATATATTTAAATACTACTTATTGAGAATAATAATAATCAAATTCATAAATCAAGAAGGAACATAACATTTAGTAATCTCGATCCATGCAATATTTTTTCTCTTTCTTTAACCCTGATCATCATCATATTAATTTAATTAAACACAGAAAAAAAATGTTTTATATATACATACAAATCTTCAAAGTAAAATAATACCATAATACAGAGTAATAATAAATATTTTATGACTGGCATCAATTATTTTAATTTCAAATTATTTTCTGTTATTAGTTTCTTTTTTTTTTGTAGACTTTTAACCTTTTTTTTTTAGATATTAACTATACACAGTCATTAGACACTGGCCAACTGAGCTAGTTTGAATTTTAGATTGTGGATTCAGATGTTCTTTGGTGGTTGGGTTTCAATTAACCGCACTTCTCAGGAATGGTAGACCTGAGATTGTACAAGCCTACACTTCATTCATATTCATACATATAATCCTCATTCATCCTCTGAAGTAATACTTTATGGTATAGTTCCAGAGGCTAAACAGAAAAAAGAAAAAGTCATTAGACACCATCAGTAAATTCCAATAGCATTCAACGTTCAATGAAACTATTTCCAAGATTGTTTAACTTCAATCATCTATGGAAAAATCAGTTTATTAAAAATAATTTTGACACTAGCATTTTTCTTACTTCAGATCCTTCAGTTTCCAGGATACTATTGTTTAAGATGCTGAAGATGTTGCAGATCTATCACTTTAAAAGAAATGAATTTTACTGTCTTACCCAGAACTCTGATTTCTTGTTATCTGAGGAATGTGATCAATATATAGTATTAATAGAATCAATTAATTGTTAAAATGTCCTTTGTATACTAATAATAACTTTATAAAAATATTTTGTTTTTAAATAATCATTTCATAAAATAATAGATCTTACCAACATTTTTATAAGATTTCAAAAATATTCAACTATCATTTTTTTAAAATAGAAATCAAACAATTCTGACATTTTATGTTTTTTCCATGTTATCAACAACAAAAAACCTTTAAAATGACAATCTAAACTAAATATTATGAATAAGTTATAAAATTTGGTTCATTTTAAAACTATATAGTTTAAAATAATTATTCCTGTGATATATATTTTTTTTTTTAGAGAAAATTATCTAAACTTTTATGAACATATTAATTTTTTAATCAAAATTTTTGGATGAAACTGAAGTAGAGAAGTTCATGTGTTAAATAAATTAATTTAACTAGATAGATTTTTGTTGATGTCTTTCATTAACAACGATATAGACATTATTCTTACATGTGAAGGGTTAAGAATTTTGTGATAATGAAATCATAAAAAAGCTATAAAAATAAAATAAATTATCCAGTGGTAAATGAAGATAAGTAAAATAAATCAATATTCTAATAAAAATAGTTTTATAAATCAATGCACTATTTAGAAAAATAAATAATGAATAGATTGATCCAATGTTTGGTATGTGTAGGATGAAAATTAATTATTAAAACAACTTGTAAACCTCAGTTTTGAATATTAGAAAAAATTAAATTAGTAGCAGAAGGCCTTTATCTAACTCTGTTAAATTCCACTAATAAACAATTATGTGAACTTCATTAAAAAGATATTTTATTCTGATTGAACAAATCCATAGGCCTATTATGTCAAGTTAAAGAATAAGTTACTTTTATTGGAAAAAATAAACAAATAAAACTATTGTGTGCATTAAAATATGACTGTAAATTTGTGAAATGTTTTGTCAGAGATGAATGTATTTAATTAGTTTGGATATGCTGTGCTGATATGAAATGTGTTAGTATGTAAATAATAAAAAAAAAAATGTGATGTATATTTATGAATAATGTTTATGTTGATAAAAGTAATAAATAACAAATCCATATTGTCAAAATAATGTAGTTTTTCTACAATTATTACATCTTATTGATGTGAAACCTCCTTACCAGTGCCACAAAGTGTACGAGGTGTGGTTATTAATGAGAGTAATGCTGTAAAATATTTTATTTTAAATTTATATATATTTAGTTATTATCCCCTTCAATATACACCCCTCCCCCCCAATCCCTACAACACTCCATGTGAATTTTCCATTGTTCGAAACAGTGAGCTCTTTCATGATATATACTTTTCTTTCACAGCTTCAACAGTCTGAAATCTTGTTCTTTTTAATGCAGATTTAACCTTGAGGAACAGATAAAAGTCACATTGTATCAGGTCAAGCAAATAAGGCAGATGGCCTAACATTGGGATGTTGTACTTGGCTAGACACATTCTGACAGGCAATGCAGTGTAAGCCGGTGTGTTGTCCTGATGAAAAAATCATGACTTGTTCTTCCACAATTCGAGTTGTTTTTTTCTTATTTTTTCACGAAGGTGAAAAAATAAAATCTTCAATGTCTTCTCAGCCATCTTTGAAACACTTAAACCATTCAAAAACCTACACACATGATAAACTTTCGTTGCCATATACTTATTTTACTAAAAGATAAGTTTCAGTAGCGGTTTTTCCAAGTTTCATATGAAATTTCACCACAATTCTTTGTTCTAATAAAACACTTATAATTTTTTTGACAAACAAAAAAAAAAACAGATGTTATCCAAACAAAGGCCGTGGCCAGACTAATATGTCTATAGAGACTGGAGTGGCAACAATAAAAATAGAAGGCTTCCCACCACACAGCTGTTGGTCATACAAATTTGGCGTATGCGTAGTTCTTCTGCAGCAGCATTAGTCTTTATACTAATAGCCACACTTCGTATAACAAAATCCACATTTCAAGTGTATTGCTTTTAAGGAATGTTTAAAATTTTAACTTTGTCATTGCCTTACAGTGAAACCAGTTCATGTTGGATGTGTGATCCTCATCTATAATTATATTCAAATAGATAAAAATGGTAAGAGCAGATGGAATGTGATTTATCTGTATTGTTTATCATGACTGTTCTATGAGAAACAATTATATTTCAGGAGTGCATTCATTCAACATGTAAAAATATGTTGCTCTCCAATAATGGCAGCTCCAGAAATACAGTAAAGTAAAAAAAAAAAAAATAAATAAATAAATTATATTCATAGCAGAAAACTGAGGAAGGTCTTCTGGTGCAGCCATAACTAAAAAATAAACATTTTCAAAGCTATCTTTAAAAAATGTTTTTCTTTATTTTGACCAGTAGAATATTTACTTAAATTATATCAGTTTCTGTAAGTACCAATATAAATATATTTCTGGGAACATAAATTATATGGCACAAGATTAGAGATTGTAAAAAAATTTTATTACAAAAAATAAAAAACCATTTATCTGCAGTAGTTAAAAAGGAAACTGTCATAAAGTCCAAAAAAGTGGACTTGAAAAATTACAATTTTTGAGAGTTAGCATAAATTTATTTTGTTAAATTATTTTCAATAAAAAAATTAAAATTTTAACAAAACTTTGTAAAAGTTTTAGCTTTTAGAGAATTACTGTAAATAAAGTCAACTAAAGGCCATACAAATTAAAATAATCTTGACTTTTACTTAAAAACGTGCTAGAAATTTTTTAATTTTAAACCAAGCCAAAAATCTTTTTTATATTGAAAAAAATAAGTAAAAACAAATTAAAATTAAACTACTACAAAATTAAAAAAGCCTTTTATATTATATAATTACATAAATTACTTAAAATATTTTTCACTATTTACACAATACTCCTTCAATCTAAAATTCTTTCAGTGGCTCTGTATTATATCAGAATCGTTTCATACTATTTCAGCAGTCTTATGAATTCTCATCATTAAATTTTCTCTTATTTAACTTTATGCCCATACATCTGTTCACTAAAGTTTTCAAATAACCTCACGTAGCAGTCCACTGGTTTTAGGTCAAGTGACCTTAGAAGAAAATGAATTGGTATGCTACGCACAATCACATTGTTTAATATTCAAGTAATTCCTTGCTTCTTCACAAAAATGTGAAGTCATCCCTTTATGTTGGTATGTCACTTGCTAGACAACAAAATGTCTTCTATTTTTGTAGAAAAATATCCTCTAAAAAAGGTAATAAGTTTTTTCCAGGAAATTTATTATATATCTTCAATAAAGCACTGATTCAAAGTGAATGGGCTAGTAATCTTTTTGCCAATAATATTGGACCAAGAACTGACATGAAACTTCTCAGAAACTAGTTAATACTGCACATTTGGATTTTCAAAAGCACATTGATAATTATTTCATAAATTATTAACTTCATAACTTGAAAAGTCTGTCTCATCAGTAAATACCAGTGTACAATTGATAGCAATAATATCACTTTTAATTCTAACCATCTGTTTTATGCACATAATTACACAATTTACCAAATTGCAGGAAAAATTCTTCCACACTTTATCTATTTCAATGGTCAAAGTATTAATACGGTAAAAGTTGAGTATTAACCAGTATACCATAATACTTAAACATTCTCCTTGAAAATAAAAATATATTTTTCTTCTCTAAACTTGTCAGGATATACATTCCATCTATTCACATTCATACAAATCATCTTCATTCATCCTTGAAGTAATACTTTACAGTAGTCCCAGAGGGTAAACAGATAAAGAGAGAGTGATCTGATGAGCTGCGCAGTTCCCCAATCACCTACGCTACCGAATCATTGACTTTTCACTCACCTTGGGCCATTTGGTGGTAACAGTGAGTCAATACAGTCGTGTTTTGATTGTCTGTATGTCTTTAAAATGTGTGACAAAATTAATGATCTCGGCAAGTGTGAGGTTTGTAGTGTAATATGCTTTTTGAATGAGAAAGGAGTGCAACCTAAAATTTACAGACAAATAACAGAGGTTTATGGTAATTTGATGAACGAAGCTTCAGTTAGAAAATGGCGCATTATATTTAATGGCGGACGGAATGTTCACGATGAAGAGCACTCGGCCCAATCTTCACTGTGAGTGGGAACTCAAATCAAGGATTGAGGAAAAAATTCAGCAGAACAGATGTTTCACGATAGATGGAGTAAATTCATTTTTTCCTTAAATTTCAAGAACTGTTCTTTATGAAATTGTTAGTGGTGATATGGATTAAAAAAAGTGTGTGCAAGATGTTACACTTCCTTTCTTATTTTTTTTGTTTTGTGTAGAAGGAGGAAGAAGCTCTGCCACCCGAAATCTGCCCGCACAGATGACAGTTTGGGGCTCTCACCCTCTAAAATACCTCCCCCTTCATCCCAGGGGTGGCCAGAATCACCTCTCGGCATAATGTAAGCCAAGGTGTTACACTTCCTTAGAGCAATACAAAGATTACATTGTAACATCTGATTGAATGAATGACAACAAAGAGATCTTGCTAAACCAATAATTTATTGACATGAACTGTATACAAGAATGAATGTTGATGACGTAAACTGGTAGTCGATTAATTTACTTGAAAATAATGAATAGATTCTTATGAATAAAAAACTTATGAATTTGATATAACGTAGTTTATGTATGAGTAACGCACGTTGTACGCTTAGTGCATTCTAACAGTTGACTTGACTCCTCTACTGCTGACTGACTACTACGACGACTAACTACTGACTACCACTTGATGACTATTACTCAACTACTCAAAGTAAAGCTAAAAGAAAGCGACCTAAGCGGCAAAACAAGAACTCAGTTGACGTCATCATTACAATTAAAACTTAACTTAATTCGAAGTGGGTCCCTCGAATTTTGACGGAAGAACACAAAAAGAAACTAATGGGAACTGTACTAACTTTTCTCAGATGTACTGACATCTTTGGCGATGAGTTTTTGAACCACATTGTTACTGGTGACGAACCTGGATTTCGTATATCAGTCCAGAAACAAAACGCCAGTCAATGGAATGGCGTTATTCCTGTTCTCCATTAAAACTGAAAAAAGCAAAACAAATTTTGATCCCCAGAAAGTTATGGCTACAGTGTTCTGGGATCGAAAGGTTGTATTACTCATCAATTACATGCTTAGAGGGGAAACCATAAATGCAGCCTACTGTTAGAAGCTGCACCAACACCGCTATGCCATTCAAAACAAACAGCGCGGATTGTTGTTGTCTAGCGGCGTTGTGCTTCTGCACACTAATGCACGATCACATTCTGGTGAATTGATGAAGAACTTGCTGCAACAGTTTCGATGGTAGCTTTTTGATCATCCACCCTATAGCCCTGAGTGATATACATTTGTTTCCCAAACTGAAGGACATTTTGGGCAAGAACCATAATGGAAGTGACGATGAACTGAAAGAGAATGTTAGTGATTGGTTAAACAACTGGGCAGCAAGTGAGTATGCAGAAGGCATAGAAAAATTGCTGAAAGGGTACAAGTGTTTAAATTTGAACGGTGATTATGTAGAAAAATAGTTTAAGTATCAGGTATTTGTAAAAAAAGTTTTGTTTGGGTATAATAAAAAAATGTCAAAATAAAAATAATATTCTTTACTTTCCGAATAACCCTAGTAGTTAGTAAGATCCTAAATGTTGCAATAAAATGAATTAAGATTTCCAGTTCAAGAAGAAGTGATTGTATAAAAGTAGGTTTTCTTTTCTAATGTTCTGAGAAAGATTCCTTGTTATTTAAATGTTCTTTAGTTATCCATTTTTATTTTTCTAGAAATAATGTTAGAAGAATAAGTGTCTCATCCACAACAGCATCTCACAACCCTATAAACAGAAGTATCATTCAGCAAATCTCAACAAAGAAAGCAGCTAATCTACTAGCTTGTATCTCCTTAGTCATTCAGACAGAGCAAGAGCAAACAACCAATTCCCATGATACCTATCTTGGATCTAAAAAATAAAGTGACCCCAAGTTCAGATTAATTTAACACAACAGATGAATTTGGTTTCTATTAAATGTAGAAGCAAGACTAATAAATATGAAAACTATTCCAAAATTGGCTTCTGATACAGATTTGTATATAAACTAGTTGCCATACTGATACAGTGCATGCACAGTAGCCATCAACCAACAGTCTAATCTTGTTACATCCCATCTGCTATTAATTCTGTTTAATTTTGGTAAAACAGGTGATCAAATTTGCTACTTGTTACAGTTACTGTTGTTTTGTGGTGTGTATGATGCATTTTGTTTTAACAAAACATACAGTGAGGCTGAAATGCATAAATATTTGCTTCATGTTTATGGTAACAGTGTTATGAGAGATGTGCTATAAGAATAGAGGCAGAAAATCAGAGAAAGAGAAGCCATAAAATGATAAGCAGGCAGTATCAAATTAAAAAATTATAATGTAACAATTTTCTAACTCTGCATGGCAACTTTATGGAGAAATAATGAAGAGTATATATAGGTAATGTATATATAAATTACAGTGTTTTGCAAATTTAGCATTGAGTGATTTTTATCTTTAGGGCTAGCCGACAGTATGAACTGCAAAATCAACCCATGTAGTCTTGAGTTAAATAATACAATTCCAGTCAGTTGGAGGCTCCATCAAACATTGATGTGAGAAGATGCTTCTGAATGTGATACAGTATTCAGAGTTTTCTGTCTTTGCAGAGGAGATCATTTCCAACACATTCTTTAATTTTAATGTAGTTATGTAAAATTCATTAATGATACTTTATTTTACTTTAAGTGCATTGTCCTAATTACATTTTTTCACTTCTGTTTGAACTTACCATTATTTTAAATAGAAAAACTTCTTTTTTTATTTATAGTTTGACAATTCAAGCTTGAATTGTTAAACTGTACAATAAATTAAATAGCTACCAAATTGAATATAACAGTATCTTTGGTAATATTAAATATACAACTCTGTATAAATGTAAATAGTAAAAATATTCTCAATTTTTTTCTACTTAGCAATTCGTTTTTGGTCTTTCAAAATAGCATTTGTGATTAATAATTATATTTAACATAGAAATGAGAGCGAGAATACAGAAAAAAAATATATATTACATATATATGTGTATGTTTATTGATAAATATTTTACTTATAGAGTGGTATAAAAATCAAATTTTAAAATAATCTAATGAATAATAGATTTAAATTATCTACCTTAAAATACTGATTATTATTTTATATATTAAATTCACACAAGTGTTTTTTCACTGTGGCCACAAACTCAATGGCTAACAGAATAACAACTCTCTAAAAAATGTTAATATTAACTTAAGATTTTATTTAACAAACATGGCCACAGTAAAAGTGCATATATATATATAT
>JAAAKQ030473096.1:0-15666 GCA_010016005.3 Zanna intricata | reverse complement strand
CTCTAAAAAATGTTAATATTAACTTAAGATTTTATTTAACAAACATGGCCACAGTAAAAGTGCATATATATATATATATATATTTCTGTTGTATATTATGAAGATTTTTTGTGAAGATCTTCACATTTTGTGAAGATATAAAAAACTGAAACTCATTTTCAGTTGCTATCTGTTTATTTAGGTATTATATAGGAAGTCTGACCAATCTTAACTAAAACTAATAAATTATCTTTAACTTCACTGAAATTTAGATATTTGTCAGGAGTAACTGCTAATAAAAACCACTGTGGATATAAAAAGTTAGCCATCCTTAATCCAATGTATAAAAACTTTTTGAATCAATGGATTGATTATCTGTTAGAAACATTACTATTAGCTATACATTACTATATTCATATTATTATTATTATTATTATTTAAAACCCATTAGTTGTCATGTGACAAATATCAAGGTTCATTTGTTACAAATGATAATGCATTTCCACATTACTGCAGTATCTTATAACCTTTTAGTATTTTATAATTTATTGATTAACTAATCTTTTTAAGTAAGTTTTATATTAAACTTGCAATTTTAGTTTGTTCACAGATGGTTTTTATTAATTACTAATTATACTACACTAGTCACATGTTCAAAAAAATTTATTTTGAAAATATCTATGAGGAAAATGGCTTTTCTTGGTGATTCTGTTTTATATTCTTAGTTACTCTAGACATACTTTGGAAAAAAATACAATAAAAATAAGACAAAAATAAAAAAAATGACAATGAATTCAGAAACTTATAATGTGTTATTATGAGATCTAAAACAATAAATTAAATATTTTATATCTTTAAAATAACTTGGAATCATTTTTTAATAAATTTTAAGATAAAATTTATTTTATTTTGATTACAAGTAAAATTATGAGATTATGGTGATAAAATTAACATCCTTTTTGTAATATTTGAATGAACCTTATGTAATATTTTCAGTATTTTAATTGAATTTTCCTAAATTTGTTTTGAAAAATAGTTTAATTCATGTTAATAACATTTTTAAAATTGAAAAATGAATTGTTACTCACTTTATCCCATACAGATTTGAAATAATGGTAATATATTCATGATTTTTCATTAGTGTTCTTGAAAACTTTCTACTCAGACCATCATATTTGAGTACTCATACTTCATTTTATGATTATTTATAGTTATTACTTTTTTTTTATAATTTGTTAATAGCCAACTTCTATTATATTAGATAATTTATCCAAACACTTGATGTGTCTAAAACTTAAAATCACTTAAAAAAAAATTAGTTCCTCATGTTCATAAAAGCACTACTAAAATATAACAAAAAATGTAATTCTTAGTATAAACCAAGTCCAGTTATCCCATTCAGTATCTGTTATCTATGTCAGACAGAAAATTAATTTCATTACATATTTTCCTTCGTTGCTCTCAGACTTTGATAATCTTTGATGTTTATCGCAAGAGGAAAAAGGAACAGTAGCTGCTTTTATTAACTTTAATCTACTACAATCTTTAAGTTGTGAATAATTATTCCTAATTCTGTTAAAATCATACAAACACATACTAACATACACACAAAACTGAAAGTATAAATCTCTGCAGTTCAATACCATAAATGAATTGAATAACTAGGTTTATGTTTGTATACATGTGTGAGAATATTGTTATGGTTAGATCTCTGCAATGGAATAGTTAAAGAAGAAAAGTGGCCAGAGGACTTCTGGGATAAAATAATGGTACCAATAGAAAAGAAAAGAAATACAAAGAAGTGTAAAGAACGTAGAAAGATTAGCCTAATATCATATGTAGCTAAGGTACTGTTAAGAGTTCTAAAAAAGAAGATATACAATAAATTAGATAGCAATATTGAGGAAGAACAGTATGGGTTTATGAAAGGAATTGGAACAAGGTATACTACAGGGCTGCTAAGAGTAATAGGTGAGAGATACGTGGAAAGAAAGTGCTGACTGTATGTTGCATTTGTTTGTTGCATACCTAGAAAAGGCATTTACAGAATTAGATGGGATAAATTACTGCTAATTTTGGAAAAGTAAGGAGTTGACAGGAAAGAGAGGCAACTAATAAGAGAGCTGAACTATAACCAGAGAATAAAAGTGAGGCTAGGAGACAAATGACAGGAAGAATGATTGGAAGGGGAGTGAGTTATAGATGCTGCATGTCACCAACATTGCTTAGTATATATATGGAAGAAATGATCAAATTTTGTCTTAGTGAAAAAAGAGGAGTAAAAATTGGGAGAAGATGAATAGAATATACACATTTTTCTGATGACATGGCAGTACTGGTGGAGAGCCGAAGTAAATGAAATAAAATGCTTGATGACTTAAATGAAGCTTGCAAAAATCAATTTATGGGAAGATGAACAAAAGAAGAAAAAATGTATGGTATCATATGAAAAGAGGAGATTAAGATAAGAAATGAAGCTTTAGAACAGGTGAAGAAATTTCAGACTCAAGAAACTTAGTCAGGATGACCTGACTTGCACAGTAGAAATTAAAACAAGAATATCAAGATGTAAGCAGGAATTTGATAAGAAGAGAAGACTGCTCTATGGAAAGTTAAACTTAGCATTAAGGAATAGATTAATGAAATATTTTTTTTTGGATTGTGAGCTCTATGGAGCTGAAACATGGATGATGAAGAAAGCAGAAAGAAAACAAATTGAGTCTTTTGAGATGTGGGTGTGGTGTGGAATGATAAAAGTCAGATGGCAAAGTCATGTAACAAATGAAGAAGTATTAAAGAGAATCAAAGAGACCAGGAAAATGCTAAACAGCATTGAAAGGAAAAGGAACTGGCCAGGAGATTGTATGTGAAGAAGGTGTTTATTACTGGATGCAATGGAAGGCTTGGTGAATTGAAGGAAAGGAAGGGGAAGGAAGAGGTTTCAAATGATGAATAGGGTTATATAAAAGGGGAAACAAAACGGTTAGCCAAGGACAAAACAAGGTGGAGAGCAGCAGGTGTGACAGGACCTGCCCAAATAGCAAAATACTATGAATGAATATATACATGTGTTCTTGCAGTTGGTGAAGAAGAATAATAAATGAGCCTAATGAGTTGATTAACTAATTAAAACAAGTTTAAACTATCCAAAGAATTCTTTACAGAAGTTAAATTTAAAATTTAGGTTTTAATCTAGAATTAGTTTTATTAAAAAAAAGAGAACACAAGTTAGCTACTCTTAATTTCATTTGTGTATAATAGGTTAAATTAATTAATGGACAGAAAAATTTAGACAAACTCTTTCGTAAAGTTTAGACGAAAAAAGTTGTGTAATATAAATTCAGTCAGTTCACCAAATAAAACACATATTTACGTACGAAGGTTTTTAATTGTCATTGAATCTCTGCGGTACTCGTTCGTTATACGGTACTGCCAACATTGTTACAGTATAAATTAAATTATAGAATTACACTTAAAAAAAAAAAAATATGATTTAGTTTACGCAATTTTTAGCAGTTTTGAAGTAGTTGAAATTATTTTAGTTGGTTACTTAAATATATATTAAGTAATAATTTTTCAAAAAAGTTGCGTGAAAAAAATCTTGCTGTGTGGTATAGTCTTTGAACATAGAGGTTAGAGTACTCAGAATTGGTCAGATTGGGATTGATGATCTCAATGGGTGTTACCTACCGGTTTATGTTTTATTAAATATTTAATTTTTATATTATTTCTTTAGATATTAAGTAGAAAAATGGATAAGGAAGGTAGAAAAGTAATTGTCTGTGATAATGGAACTGGGGTGAGTCGAAACTGTGGCAATATGTGTTTTAAAGTAACTTAACCTATCTTCTATGACAACTAGTTTAGTCGTTTTTATTAAGTTTAATTTTTATTTATTACTTTTCTTGCCACTTAAGTTTTATTTTTGGCCCAGTGTTGCAGTGAGCTGTAAATTTTATTATGTAAACTTGTGATTCACAACACGTTTTCTTGCTGGGTCTGTAGCATTATTTCGAATATTAAAAAAATATTTACAGTTTCAATGAAATGTGTGAATCAGTAATAATTACTGGACTTGAATAAAAATTTGTTAAAGATTTTTTTTTGAGGATTGAATGCTGTGTGTTACATTACTTTGGAAAAAATTGTTTTTTTTCTATTAGCTTTTGATTATTAGTCATGATTTATTTTTATTATTGTAAATATATTAATTCAAATTGCTCGTTCTGTAATTAGAATCACTTTCAACACAACATCTCTTTAACGCTATAATGATTTTCATCAATATTGATTTTTAAATATCAGAATTTATAGTATACTAATGGACATTACTGAACTTGACACATTATGAATCAAATAACGTTTATGCCCTGTAAATTCCTTTTAAACTTCACAAACAAAGAATATTTGAATAAATTGATATCTCTTAAAAAATTGTTACGTTACAATTTTTATTCATTCTATCGGCTCCACAAAAAAAGAGGAAACAATAATTAATCAAAATGTGATGGAAAATAATTGGATCTTTTCTGTTAAGTGGCAGCATTTATATTTCTGTGAATGCACCTCTATATTAGCTGGAGTGACATCATTATTGTATATTGCCAGCAGCACCACTACTGGCCCCCTGGCTGCAAATCTGTGTTGCCAGATTGCTATAGCAATAATAATTCAGTGTTTAATTGATTACACTGTTGTTGCTTACTTTAATCTTTTTAAATTATTTTATTTTTACAAATTGATATCTTTAACTTTATTTAATAATAAACACTGTACAATATTAATAATCAACAAACAGTATACCAAAATAAATATTCCCAAAAAAAGATATTAAAAAAAAGATGAATAAGATGTACTAAATATATTGTAGGCCTATAATACAGAACAATAATTATGTAAAATATAATACAAAATATCAGGATAATTTATTTGGGTGGCATAAATTCCGCAGTAATGAAGAATTTTTTTCAAATAAATTTTTACCTTGAGTGTATAATTTTATTTTGGGCCCATTAGCACATAAATATAAATATATAGAACGTATTTTTATGTATGTTTTGCAAGAATTAAATAGCCATTTTGTTATTGTAAATGTGGCTGGATTGCAAATTATTTTAGCAAGTAAAGTTAAATTTTTATGAAAATAATGACAACGATGAATGAAGGCTTCAACTTGCATAAATGATTTCTGAGGAATGGAATTTTGTAAAAACATATTGTAAATATAACTGCATGGTGGCGGTAGTAATGATGCACCATGAGGCTATGATGTCATTCCATTCCATACTGAGGCGTGTTTACACCATTTCTCTACAAAATTAAAATGCTACCACTTAACAGAAAAGATCCAGCAATTGTTCATGTTATTTCATTCCCATTGTAGTACATTGGCTGTAATTTTATGAGTCATCTTTAAATGCCATAACTTTTCTAGTCCACTAAATTAATCATTACAATTTGAATGGACTTATTATGATACTATGTATCACACATATTAAAAGAAGGTAAAAGCAAAACTGAAGGATGCTGTCATTTGAGTGTATTTAAAAAAAAATCATTAAAATAATACATAGATGTTACTAAAAATATTAAATGTATACTTAATTGATAATCTATTGTTCAAGGCCAACTGACTCTTTTTACCTTAGTATGGTTTAATTTTACATTTTAGTGTGTCTTCTTATATACACACACACCAAGGTTTTATGTTACTTTTTATTAATGATTTCTTTTATTTTTAGTTTGTGAAGTGTGGGTATGCAGGATCAAATTTTCCAGCACACATATTTCCATCTATGGTGGGGAGGCCTATCATCCGAGCAGTCAATAAAATAGGAGATATTGAAGTGAAGGTATATTCATTTTACTAATTGATTCTAATTTCTAGGTATATTTATAATGTTATAATGTGTGGTTGTGTGTGTATGTGTGTGTGTTTGTGTACATGCATAGGTATGTGTGTTTTTGCATGTATATTTGTTTACATGTAAATTGTTGTGTTAATTGTAGAATTTCATGTAAAAATAAAATGTACTTCGTGTATTATTTTAATATATTAAGAGTAAGTTAACTTTAATAATTAATGTTTTATGATTTTTTCTTGATTATATGTAATAATATGCATTACCAAGGTTAGATTTTAAGGAAGTTGGTGACTGCTCTGTATATAATGTTTATCTAACTGATCTAAAAGTTAAACGTGTATCATAAGCCATCAACTTTTCATTAATGCTTTATTTCTGGCTTGTGATAGAACTGTAATTATTGATCTATTAAAGCAAATAATTGCATAGTCTGAATTATAGCCATCTTTATGTTATTTTTATGAATCAGAAGGTTTGGAAAATTTTAATTCAAAATATTTTAAACATGTATTTACTAAAAAAAAAAAAATAATTATGTTTTGCATATCCCTAAAAAGAAGTATATCTAAGGAATTATCCTACACTATACTAATGGGATTATTACGGATGGTCTTAATTGACAGCTCCATGACTGCTAAGCCTTTTATTCAATCCTTGGATAGGAAGTAAGTCCTTGGATTGATCTTAAGAAATAGAACTTAAGACAGGTGTTGATGTAACTGTTGTTATTGCTCACCATTTATTTATTTATATTTTAATTACATTTTCATAAACCCAGTGAGTGTGTGTCTAATGGGTGTCAGAAGTTTCTCAAACAATCAGGTTATATCCATACCTCCTAAAAGACTGACCCCAGTGATTTGGAATTATTTCTGCCAGGCCCTCATATTCAAGGATGATGTGTTCTGTAGTTGTAGGAAACTATTATTACAGACCGTACTGCTGCATTATTTTATGAAAGAGGATAACACATGAGTTAGCAAAGACCATAAGATGTATGCAGTTAGTTACAGGCTTTCTTTGGAAAGGACCTCAAGTCATTATTGGAAGGGGACCTCCTAGCCATTATTGAATATCCCATCGTAAAGAAAAACTTTTCACTGGTGGAGCTGGTAACCATAATAGTAAGGCTGGTTTAACCCGTGGGAATTAATTAGCAGGAATTACCCACTAATAAACTTGCATTGCCATTCATGGGGTTTATCTGAAAGCTGCAAGTTTTAAATTTCAGTTAAGAAATAAAAAGCTCATTTTTATTTGGTCAGATTAAGATATTGTAAAGCAGTCACTCTGTTACACTTCTTTTAGAAATTTTGGTACTTTCCAATTGTGTTTCACAATAAATTTTTAGTATCTTAGTTTTTGTATATTATTTTATAAAAGACTGATTAGTAAGGAAATAGATAACATGGTTCTTTTAAAACAGAAGTTGGGATAAATAGTTGTTTTTACCGTTATTTATGTTAGGCCTTTATTTAGTTACAGTTAAATAATAGTTGTTTTTAATTTCGATGTGTTTTATTTTATATAGATAAAGAATGAAGTTGTCTTTTTATCTAGTAATTCTTTTTATAAGAAGTAATAACTTCAAACATTTTTTTCCAGGACTATTGTGTCAAAGTAAGACAGAAGACATTCTGTAAGCGTAGAAAAGATTTTTGAATTTATATACGTATATATATAATTTTTTTTTTTTTTTGCTAACACCAGTTTGAAGCTTTCATTTATTGCTTGTTATGTTTTATGATAAAATAAGCATTATATCATACTTATTTAACAGTTTATTAGTGTTCTGATTTTCCTATATATGTTGTTTTCACAGTTCTAATGATAAATAGTTATTTTTATTATGATAAATTACGTTTAATTAAACTATTCAGTAAGTAATGTCATAACCGTTGAACCCTGAACAGGTTTGTTATTGATTAAGAGGTCAACAACTATTTTTTTAAATTTAATCAATATTATTAAAAGTCTGACTTGTTTTTCCATGTTAAATATATTTACTCATTTATAATGTCTGCACAAAGATGTAAAAAAAATAAATTTAAAAGAAGTCTGGAAGTAAAAAATATTTCATTATTAACACATTTTGCATGAATATGTAAAAAAAAAAATAAATTTAAAAGAAGTCTGGAAGTAAAAAATATTTCATTATTAACACATTTTGCATGAATGACATCATATTAACGTTACAGATGACGTGTTGATAGTTGTATTGACAACTACATTTGGCCACTTGGTGCCTTGTTTAGCGTGAAGCTTCTAAATTAGTTAGTTTTGGGTTCAATTCCCAGCAAGGATCTGGCTTTTTTCACCCATCTCTTCATTTTGTTTATTATATGTCTGAAATTGTAATACTAAAATAAAATCAAACTTTTGTGTCATGTGATTTTAAAACTGTTTTGTAGTCAGGTGGCAATTGACTATTATATAATGGTGTGTCGTATTCTGTTCATTTTGGTTTTCAATGATACCTATTTTAATTAAAATAATGTTAAATATTAGTTTAAATTGGATAAATAAATAATAACATGATATAAAAATTATTTACTGATTAATTCATACTTACAAATATTAAGTCTACTTAACAGTGATTTTAGAGAAATTTCTAGTACTATTGATTCCTTTCCATAAACAAAATTTAGTAACTATAACATAACATTTTGAAAACAAGAAAAAATATATATTAACTCTTCACACTTTCAAACAACTAGCTTTAAAAAAGTGTGTAAATGTGTGTGTGTGAGAGTGCCCATGCGTGCAGACAAGCTACACGCATATAATAGTGTATATTTTGATGTTATCTTATATGAAAATAAAAAACCATAATTTGTAATTATTATAAAAATAATATTCAAGACATTGAACATTAAATATATTAATTCTTAGGATTTGTACCAAATAAATGTAACCCATGATGTATAATCACAAAATACTGGTATTTAAGAAAAAACTTTGTTAAAAAAAGAAATAGATGAAATACAGTTAAGTTGAAAACAAATAGACTAGTGCAGAAATTAGTAGATTTATCCCCAGTTAAATGCATGTATGATGATTATCTGAATACTGGTGAATGTATAGTATTATAGAATAAAAGCTGCTCTGTAGCAACAATGGATGACCAGTAATGCAGAAGCCATACAGTATCTGCCAAAACCATGAAAAAAGTACAAAACTTAAGTTTTCTCTAAGTATGTTTATTTACAAAATTTACAAAAAAGGGTCAATCCATTTGAAGTGACCCAAGGGTGGCTGCTTGACCAATTCAAAAAAATATTAAACTGACCCACTTGTTTCTTACATGTTTCAGGACCATAAAACTATATATTTTTTTTTTATTTTTTATTTAAGCAGTTTACCTGTGTGGCCATTTTTGTGTTGCAATGCGCACACCTATTTTTGTGATTGTAAGGGTTATTGAAAAAATCGTAATTAAAAACTATTGGTCCTGGAAAGGTGAAACAAAAAGCGATTTAATCATATTTTCTCAAGGTAAAAGATTGGTCCCCAGTGGTTTATTTACCTATCTCTCTTATTTCTATGAGAAAATTTTACCAACAAATTTGAACATGAAAAACTGCAAAATTTCACTTTTGATAATCTTTTTCAAGAGGCTGGGATGGCATACACAATTTGAATTTTTTTTTTATATTTAGGTATATGTTATTAGTTTGCCGGAAATAATATTAATGGTGATATACTTATACTATACTCCTAAAGTTTTATGAATTTTTGAAAACTAATTTTTTTTTTAAATACAATTTTCACTTCAAATAACTCTGATGGGGCTTGTGATAAAAACCTCAAATTTGCACAACTTACAATGTTTTTATAGATGTTTATGGTAAATAAAAAAATTTCTTGGGTATTGTACCAATAAAAAAGTTATAACCTTTCAAAAATCATGAAAAACCTTTTAAAAGGGACACCATTTTGACTTGCTCACTAAATTAGTGCTCCAAATGGGTTTCTAGTCTTCTTTACATTATTGTATCATCATTGTACATTGTACATTATTGTTTGACACCATCAACGTGCTTGCTTATACAGTCATTTTTATCAGGTGACAATTTACTATTATTGTCATCTTCATAAAATAACACAACCTTTTTAATTGTGTTATTACTAATTACTGTTTTATATCTTTTACTTAACTCCAGTAGAATGCCTTTGCTCATTAACTAATTCTCTAGTGAGTCTAACTAAATACTTGGACACATTGAACTCTGATATTATTTTAGATCTGATCCAAGATTGGGGAAGTAAGCTGATAACTTTAACCTTATCTTCTTTAGAAGCAACATCACATTTTTTTGGTTGACTTCCAGACACATTTATGGAGTTCATCCACCACTGTCAAATAGCGGTCATTCTGAATCAACTTTTTGAACAAACTCATCCGTCACTATCGAAGGTCTCCCTCTCTGTTTTTCGTGAACGTTTATTCGGCCAGTTTAAAACTTCTACACCACTTTTTCATGCAACATGATGCTACTGTAAGCAGCAACAACTTCACAATGAACATCCTGTTCATTGGGGGTTCTGTTTTTTAACAATAAAAAGATAGCGGATGAGGCCTCTCATTTCGCACTTGGCAGGATTAGGAATGATAGCGTCCATTTAGAAACGTGTCTGCAACGATGTCGGTCAAGCTACTGACTTGTTTCACCACTCATTCTTTCACTCAGGAACCTGCCTACAGTGCAGAAGTGCAAACTTTGTAAAAACTAATTTCTCTAGCACTCCAAGGGTTGTGACCTTACTTTCCGAATATACCTCATATAATTGTTTAAGTAGAACTTATTTTTTTAATAAACACTTCCAAACACAGGAAGAAATTTGAGACAATCAGTAAAGATGTGTACAGGTCACTGACTAATGTCAGACTGACTAGTCTGTAACTGCAATGCTAAATGATGCAACAAGCATAAATGAGCATGTTGCAACATGAATTTTCGTGAAGACTGGAAATGACTTCAAGCGCTTGTTATAACATGAATATTGAAGTTGAATGGTTCAAACAAATCAATTTCAACTACAGTAATAAGTATTAAAATATTAAATATTAATCTGCTTAAATAACAGATTTAAAAAAAGTAGTTTTAAGGTCTTGAAAAGTGGGTCAGTTTCAATTTTTTTTGACTTGGTCAAGCAACCACCCTTGGATCACTTCAAGTGGATTGACCCAAAAATCAAAAAGAGGCATCTTACAGTTAATCATTGTGCCCTCCATAACTTTTTGGACCACCTTCACATGATCTGGCATTGAGTTGATCAGCCTTCTGCATTTGTCGAAAGTGATTTCTTTCCACAACACAATATTCTGCTTCAATTCTTCCTTTCATTTGGGATTCCTCCTGGCCAACTTGACTGCCATAGAGTTCCATAGATTTTCTATGGGATTGAGGTCTGGCAAGCATATTAGCCATGGAGCAGTTTAATATCCTTTTCTTTGAACCAGTTTACCATAAAGTATCTGGTGAAAGAGAGCATTGTCTTTCTGGAAAAGATAATTCTCTTTCATAAGCCGTGTCACTGAAGGAACCATCACTTCCTCCAATATTTGTCCATATCTCTGGCTATTGACTGATCCATCAATAATGTACAGTTCTCCAGGGCCTTGATTGGTTATGCATCCCAAATTCCATGTAAGATATCCACCCAGAATCTCTTTTTCCTGCAGGCCTATACACGTACCAAATTTCATTAGTCTGGGTATATCAGTTCTACAGTAATAATTTGTTTGAAATTAAATTTTGGTTTACATTTTACTCCGTTTTTGAAACATACAAAGTGCAATAAAATCATTTCTATAAACATAGAGAGGTCAAATTGTGTTAAAAACTACTCATTTTAAGAGTTATTTGGGTAATGTCTACCATTGATTGTATGGTTTAACAAAAGTATAAAAACAGGAAGCACTACTGTGTAATTTAAGAAGTTTTCCTTTTAACTTTTAATGGACACTGTGTTTCTGGAGCAGTAACATTGGATGACCAGCGGCACTGAAATATTTTTCTAGCCAGAGTTTGACTTTATTACTTGAAACTACTCTTGAGTTTAGATTTTTTGTGCTGCTTGTCATTTTTTTTTTGTAACGAAATTATAAAATTATTTTTAAGTTGCATGGTTTGATTGCACAATAAACCTTTGGCATTTTATACAGAAAAAAATTATTTTCTCAGTGCCAATATTTTAGAGCTTAAAAGTAGGAATTAACAGTGCAGACATTATGCAAGTAAGTATGGTATAAATATATATTTATTTTTTGTAATATATTTGTTAAAATTATTTTTAAAAGTTAAACATTAAATATTTTCCAGGGGAGGTTTAGTTTTTAATTAAATCATAGTGCATGACAATGTTTAGAATCCTTTAACAGATTTTAATTTATTCCTTTTAATGTACTAAAATAAATTTCTTTTAGTCACAATATTTAAAAAATACTTTTGGAACAATATTTTTATTTTTAACACATTTCTAATCTAAGATATAGATTTTCTTGAATAGATTTATTTTTCTTGATTCCTTAAATTAATGGATTATTTGGATTACATGTTATCTTTGGATTACTGCACATTAAGTGCCTTTATATTTTAAAAAACATTCATGGTCTTTAGTAACAGTTGTTAATGTCTATATTATACTTTTAGTGATACTAACAGCGTCATTGTTTGTTGAAATAGTGTAATGTAGAACACTAAATCACATGATTTTTATAAAGTTGTGTTTAGTAAACATAAACTTGTTGATAAAATGAGGAATTGATGTAACGTACATTTCCATCTTGTAGAAAATATGCATATTACTCTAAGTGTTATGTAAATAAAAATTTGAAATCTTGTGTACATTTTAGTTAATTGTATGCAGCATTTATGTATTTAAGGGATTAATTATTTTGTAAAATTTAAATGTAAATGATTTTAGTTTAAATAAACATTTATTTATAATTCATAGTTTCAAACTGGATACTAATCATTATAAGAATTATCTGAAATCTAAGTCATTAAGTTATAATAAAGTATTTTACATATCTATTTTTGTAGCCATCATGTTGAGAATATGAATTAATTGTGTATTTGCAGCAGAGAAGTTTTGAAAATGTTCAGTTATTCTGTTTTTTTATGTAATAGTTTTTTGTTTCAAGTATTTTAAAAAAATTTGCAAAATAAAAGTAATACATTCCTAAGATGATACTTACTTCCAATATTTCCAATGTAGACACATTAGTTGTCAGTTTTTCTGGCAGCAGAAAGATCAGATTGACAGTAGAGCTCTTTCTTTGAGTGTGAAGTTTTCTTACTAAATTCCTGGATTTAATTAGAATCCATTTTGCAAAATTCATTTTCTTTGGAGCTGGGGTTTGGGAGTTACTGTAATGAAGGAAAAAGAAATGAATGTGTATATATAAATTTGTGGTTGAAGTAGTTTTTAAATTGTTAAGATCAATACAAAAACTGTGGGCTTTTTTAGTTTTTTTAAGAAGTATCCTCTTAATAATGACTATGTTAACTTTTAGCACTGAATATACTCAAAATCTAACTTTGAAATATGGAAATTTTATTTTGGTGTTGAGGGTTCAGAATGGGAGCAATTAGTTTTTAAATAATTAATGTCTAAGAAATAATTTTTTCAGTAAATGCTCAGGAATCTATCAGTTCAATTTAGGTGAATCTAGACTATCATCCTTAGGGTTTTGAGATCTCGAGTTGGGTTCTCCATAAAAAAATTTCACAACAGCTGTCAGGGGGACAGCTGTCAGGAAATTTTGATTGAACATCAGGGGGCCCTCCAGAGGGGGTTGAAGTTTTGATAAAATCTGAATTGGTAGATTACTCCGCTTCATCCATGTTCATCCACTTGTTTCAGTGAAATTATTATGTGCTTAATTTTTAAGTATTTTTTTTTTTGTAAACAAAATGGCATTATTTGTTTAAATGCATTTTCAAATAACTAAATGACGACTGACATTTTTCTAGGAAAAAGTAAATACATAACATACTAACTTGTTACTGCTACCACCATTGCAGCATTATTAATTGACAATATTTGTCATGTGTATTTATAAATTATTGTAATTAAAACTTCAGATTATTTCTACTTTTAAAAAAAAAATAAATATGGCTTTGATTATATGGAATAGTTTTATTATATTATAATGAATTAAGACAAGTTTTTATAAAAATTGTGAAATAGTTGACACTTGTGCTATATGGCTAAGCTAATGGATCAGGTACCTTGTCATTAACCAATTTTTTAAATCATAGACTTTTAGTCAGTCCAAAATCCACGTATGTTTGCATTAGAATAATGGCATGTTATATTAATATTAGACTGATCTGTAATATATGCGATAGAGAAAAGATTTTTAGCAAGAATGGAGGAGATAATCTTGCAGAAGAGTTGATTATCCTTTAGAATGCATTTGAGATTGCTGTATAAATGCTCCTAAATATTCTTCATTTATTCTTGCCATTTCATATCATCTTTCCTTCAACAATTTCAAATTCTCTTGGAGGCTGGCTTCAACCATAGACTAATAATCTTTCTCATAATCCAATTTTAATAAACAGCTTCCATAACATTATTCATTTGTATAATAAATGAATTTATAATGAGTATAACGTTACTCATTTGAATAGAAGAAAATCTGTCTACTACTTTAGTTTAGATACTAAAATATCTGTATTAGCATTATTGGTTTTGTTACTTTGTGGCGTAGAGATCATCGATTGGGTATTTCTGCATAATAGATTAATTGAGGATGCATATTCCAAATTTATTATTATCCTATTGCATGAAATAATATTGAATTTTTTTCTTGATTATATTTAACTAAAGTTCAGGCATAATGGAGTACCTACCCTTGCTTGTTTATCAGTGTTCCTTAATTTTTTTTTCACATGTAATGGGTCAGGAATTTTTGTAGAGTTTACAAGGCCAACTTTTCAGATTTCAATTCATTGTTTTATCATTTGGACATTTGAATAGCCTACATCTGTTTAAACCTGTATATATTTAATAGGAATTAAGAACTAAAATAGATAATTTCTGCATACAAGTTTGAGATATATCTTAAAATGTCTAATATGTTTAAATTTTAATTTTCTTGTCAGCTTAGTTACTAATGTATCTAATCCATTAGTAAAGTTCATTTATATTATTAAAATTAAATTAAATTTTTAATATTTATGTGAAATTTATATACATTTATTGCCCTGGACAAAAAAAGGTTTTTAAATAAACATTACTGCATTGCGTTAAACAATGAGAAATTCACCAGATTTTTAGTTCTATTTAAACAAATTAGGTGTCATTTGTCTCAAAATGAAATGCTTAAAGTAGCTTGTTATAAAGAGTAGTATTTAGTAAATAATTAAGGATATTATTTTTGTATCCTTACCTGTAATTTGAACTGTTTAAAAAAAAAATTGATGAAAAATAATGGGAGTTCAATCAAATTAAAAAAAAAAATTGCTCTAAAATCTACTTTTGTAGATGATTTTACTAAAATAATATTTATTGTTTTTAAAAATTAACTTGGCAGCTGATATCTTTAAATTTGAAAAAAATAATAGTTTTATTTTAGTTTAGTTATTCAATTTAAATATATTCACAAAATTTAATATATACCACTACCAATTTATTGAAATTTTAATCTTCATTTAAAGTTCAGTGGGCTGGTCTAGTTGTTAATGCGACATCGCAAATCAGCTGATTTAGAAGTCGGGTGTTCTAAGGTACAAATCCTAGTAAAGGTAGTTATTTTTATACAGATTTGAATACTAGATCGTAGATACCGGTGTTCTTTGGTGGTTGG
>JAAAKQ030473085.1:0-10258 GCA_010016005.3 Zanna intricata | reverse complement strand
TGGCTCTATCTGACAACAGTTTACTTACATCGATGGGATATGCACTTGCTGAACAATGCTTCATTTCTAATGAAAATGAATGAAAATAGCTTGATGAATGAAATGGTTTGCCTCAAAAGAGAAAAAGTTTTTTTGGCGTGGCATTCATAAGTTTTCAGAGAGATGGAGAAAATGTATAGCTAGCTACGGACAATATTTTGAATAAAATATTTTTATCATTTTCATACAATAAACGTGTATTTTCTATACAAACCGATTTCATATTTATATACCTGGTACAGTCAAGAGCTACAAGATGGTGAAAAAAATAAATACTTAGAATTAAAAAAATTATTACAAAAAATTACCATACAACCCTAAATTACAATAAAAATATAAAACATCACTCATGCCTGTATTTTTTTCACAGACCGCACCAAAATTATTATTATTATTTCCAAATTGCGCAATCTTATTAAGCAACAAAAATAATGGATAAAATATTAAGAAATAAAAAATAGAGCTTTTATAAGATAAAAAAAAAATGGTTTTTAATTAAAATATAAATTAAATAACCTTGAAATTAAAAATAAAACAAAAAAGGTTTAATTTGATATGCCAAACATGTACAAAAATAACAGTATACCTACATAAATGATACTAAAGAAATAATAAAAATTATACTTAAATTAAAAAAACCAAGATGACAAAAACCAACATAATTACTCTAGTATGAAATAATGTATTCAAAACAGTTTTGAATTTGAAGGAAAATGTTATCACTAGATAGAAGGTCTTGCCATGGGTTCACCTTTATCAGTGATTTTATCAGAAATATACATTCAACATTGAGAAAATAAAAGTATACGGCGTCACACGTAAGTCATATATTACTATAGCTAAGATTTATTAATGACATTAGTTCGTATAAAAATATCAGACATATAATGAAAATATAAAAAAAAATCAACTATACTGTAAAAATAAATTTAAAACAAAACTTAAGAATTCTTGCACCAAATTGAAATAAATTGCACTACCAAATATTTAGACATAAGTAATGAAATAATAACGAAACTGTGACTTATGTTTATAGAAATCCTAAAAATAATTTATACGCAATTCATAAATTTTAAAACACGACTTGGATAGACAAAACAAATGTTTATATAAAGTCAATAAACAAATGAAATCCACAGTTAAAAATGGTTATAAGAATGATTTCATTGACAAATAAATTATACAGAACATATATTAATAAAATTGTCTGAAAAAAAAAAATCACTAATAATAATTATAAAAATACGTCACTTACTTATAAAATGCATTTAAACATAAAATTAATACCACAAAAAAACCCTATTAGTATAATTTTAGAAATAAATAAAGCACCAGGTGAGTAAATATATAACTGGAATTGTCCATAGGTGGCCCTAGCTGTCAATATAGTAACAGTCAAACCTTGTCATATGTGCCATTTTCTTTCTTTAACAGCTGACAAAGATATTCAACTCATACAATACAGGTTTCATACAACCCACTGGGTTGGTCTAGTGGTTAACGCAACATCGCAAATCAGCTGATTTCAAAGTCGAGAGTTCTAAGGTTCAAATACTAAGAAAGATAGTTATTTTTATACGGATTTGAATACCAGATCGTGGATACCGACATTCTTTGGTGGTTGGATTTCAATTAACCAGACTTCTCAGGAGCGGTCGACCTGAGATTGTACAAGACTACACTTCATTCCAATTCATACACATCATGCTCATTCATCCTCTGAAGTAATACCTTACGGTAGTTCTAGAGGCTAAACAGAAAAAAAAAGAGAGGTTTCATACAACAGCATAGTTTTTAATGTTGAATTTTGTGTATACAAACTACAATTTGGGGAAAGCATTGATTTTCTGTTACCATTTAAAGAAAACCGCATCGAACTCTTGTTGAAGCTTACGGCGAGCATTCTCTTGGTAAATCACATGCTTTGAATTGTTTAAAAAATTCAAAAGTGGCAATTTTGATGCGAGAAACAAAAAATGTGAAAGATCACTGAAAAAGTTTGACAGCGAATTGCAAGCAAGCATTGTTAGATGAGGACAATGTTCAAATCCAACAACTTGTGGATCAATTAGATATAACATGAGAAGCCAAAAAAAAAAGTTACATATGTTTGAAAGCCATGGAAAATATCCAGAAGATGGGAAAAATGGGTTCCTCATAAGCTGAATGAAAGACAGCAAGAAAACCGAAAAACCACTTGCAAAATTCTGCTTGCCAGGTATAAAAAAAAGGTCATTTCTCCATCAAATAGTGACAGGGGATGAAAAGTGGATATATTTCGAGAATCCTAAGCGTAAAAGTTCAAGGGTAACTCCCGGAAAACCATCGACATCAATTGCAAGGCCAAATTGCTATGGAAAGAAGACAATTCTCTATGTTTGGCAGGATCAGAAGAGTGTGATCTATTATGATCTGCTAAAACCTGGCAAAACCGTTAGTACTGAGTGCTATTGACAACAAATGATTGATTTGAATCAAGCTTTGCGTGAAAAATTACCAAAATAAGGCAACACAAAGTGATTTTGCTTCATGATCACAGATAGCAAAACCGATCAAGGAAATGATAGGGGCATTCAGTTGGGAAATACTTTCACATATGACTTACTCACCAGACTTGGCCCCGTTTGACTACTATTTATTTGCTTGGATGGGAGGCATATTTGCTGAGCAGCGCCTCACTTCTTATGAAAATGCCTCGATGACTGATTTTCCTCAAAAGAGCAAATGCTTTTTGACATGGCATCCATAAATTGTCAGAGAGATGGAAATAATGTATAGCTAGCGATGGACAATATTTAAAATAGAATATTTTTTATCATTTTCATAAAATAAACATGTATTTTCTATATAAAAATTCTGATTTCATATTTACATTCCTGGTTACACATACACGCATGCGCGCACAGGATGTTTCTATAAAGGTGCTATGCTATACTATTTTTGGATTCTACAAGTAAAACTAAACAAAAAATATCCTTGGAGAAATGGCAATAACTCCTTTGTTCTATCCTCCTATCTGTCATTTTGTTATTTTTATATAAAACTTTACATCTCAAGTTCAGAGAGATGAATCACATTAATATTTGGTAAGTGTCTTTGTAATAATATTTTAGAATTAGCAAAAAATCAGGACCTTTGCAAATTACAAAATAGTGGCCATGTTTATTTTTCAATCTTTTATATTTCCATAAATATAAGTTTTATCAAAATGTAAGTTTTTAAGCTTGTTATATTGAACAAGATGATATTTTATGTTTCAAAAATTGGTTAACAAATAGCCGAGTTATGGCAGAAAATTTATGTTGTAATTTTATATTTGTTTTCATGACTAGGGGATAAAAAAGGAAAACAGTGAGCTTAGAGCTGTGTTAAAATATTACAACTCAAGAAACAGCTAAAAATATTCAGAACACAGCAGGCTGTAGGCCTGACTTTTACCAATTTAATTATCAATATGAGAATGTGTGTGTGCATGCGCTAATTTTTTTCCCTAAGTTACAAATAAATAATTTTTTTCTTTGCAGTCTAGGAAAACCATTGCTTTCCTAGACTGCTTGTATCCCCCCCCCTGAAAGTCTCAGTGCCCACAAAGGATGCATTATCACCTACTTTGAGAAAACATGGTATAGATAATGGTTCAGTCTTTTTAAGACTGCCAATATCAAAAGGAGTGAATCATGAAAAGATTGACACGAACTGTGGGTACAGAAATATGATATAATAAAGAATGAGTAAGGGAAATTTTTCAATGTTTGTTGGTAATTCAGGATGTGTCAGCACTGAATACTTATGGAAGCCAGCTCGTGCTTTCTTACCATTCAGTTATAATGAATACTTAGAGCAATGTGCAACATTATTTGAATCTATGCTTTTTATAAAAATAATGACAATGTGGCACTGTGCACAGAAAAGTTTACTACTAGTTTAATTTAGGGCGTCACCATCAAGCACTGTCAGCATACGTAATTAATACATGGATGTGTTAATTTTCAGATAACAGGTTCAGCTATGAAAAAGAAACCTCCATGCCATGAGTGGACAGTTTGTATGCCAGACAATATCAAGATTATTTGAACTGCTATTATAAGAAGCCCGCATCGTCCAATTTGTTATAGAGCATCTTTATACTAGCATAGTTCAAGTTATTGAAGAATACTACTGCAGGAGTTACTTTACCATCCAAAAAAATTGCACATCATTCAGAACCGAAGTCAAATGATCACATAAAGCACCATCAATTCTGTGAATTAATGGTTCTAAAATAAATAAGGACAATGACTTTGTTAACAATCTGTGGATGTCAAACAAAGCCCATTTCCAGCTTAACAAGTTTGTTAATATTTGTAGAATATTTTCATTTTTGGGCACAAGGTAATAATCCTACACAACAAGGTTACTGTGTGGTATGTTGTGTCGCTGAGTGGCATAAGAAAACGATTTTTTTGAAAACATGCACGGCCACTTAACAAGTAACATCAGATCAAGTACGCTGCCGTACTAAGAAAAAACTTGTTGTACAAAAACTACATAAATCTCCACGAATTACTGACAATCCTCAGCGTTCACAGGATGGATCTAATCGTAACACTAATATTGATGACTGCTGTATGCCAATTGTTTGGTTAACTGAATAATTGAGAAATAGTGGCATTACTTGGCCTCTCAGGTCACCCGATTTGTCGGTGTCTAATTTCGCCTTGTTTGGGGTCTCCTTAAAAGTGTATAGTGGTCGACCTACTATGAATTAAAGGGCAAGATCCAAACAGCAATTGTTGAAACTTATGCTGAAATGTTGTACCGTGCAGAAACTCGAGCTCATCTGCAAGATATGATCTTCAAAAATAAATTTTGCAATATTTCCATAAATGGCTTCTTTTTTTTTTTTTTTTTAAATGTGATAAGTAAATTTATTTATAAGAATATTTAATTTTCAAAATTTTCTGGTTCCCTGAATCATTTTATAAAAAAAAGAAAAGGGTCATTCATTACAAACTCCAATAGCGAATAATAATCTTTCATAATTAAATACAATCTTTTGAGTCGCTTAATAAATAGTATGAATAGTTCAAATAAATCTAACGTTCAAGTAATTATATTTAATTGTTTAAGTATCAAATTCATACCTAATCTTAAAATGAAGTATTATTCATTATTGATTAAATAAGTTACTGAATAGTTTTTAGTTTATCTGAATACGATTAAACAAAATATAATTTTTCATAAAACAGTAAGCGTTTTCTTACAAACTCACTTTTAGAGATTACGATAACACTTTTATGAGTCTCTAGAAAAAGGTTAACTGTTTAAATGTATTATTATTATTATTATATAAGACAAGGTAATCAAAGTAGAAACAGAATCACATTTCACGTATTTAAACAAATCTTTAAGTAACAAAGAGAATTAATTGAATCCCGCAACTCAAAAGATTGCAAATATGTAATTTATGGGTTAAAAAAAAAATGCTTAAACAATATACCATAGCTTCAATAAGCTGTAGGTTATATATAAAAAGTTTTTTATAAATTATTTCCATTTAACAAATTTTTACTAGCAATTATGTTCTAGCACTATCGGAAAACATTATTTTTCTCTTCACGAACATATGTAAATTAAATATATACAGGATGATAAGGCAATACATTGACAACTCATTCTAGAGGCTAAAAATAAGAAAAAAATTCATACAAACATATAGGGCTGAAAAAAATGCTTCGTTAGCGACTTATACAGGGTGAAAGATTTCACCCGAGTTTCAGTTCCTCCGGGTAAATTAAAGTTTTCTGAAATTCTGGGAATGTCAATTAAGGGGCAAATTTTTTCTTATGGTTTTTGAGCTGGGAGATCGAAAAAAATAGGTCCCAGAATTGTACCTCTCTTACTTTTTAAGATATCCCATGTAAATAGCCAAAAATGGGTTCAAAAACACATTTTTTTATGTTTGACGTACAGTAACGTTGGTAAATTGGCAATAAAACATACATTTTTTAAACATAAATTATACAGAGTTTAATTATAAGAAGATTGATGTAAATAATTTCAACAGAAAACAACATTTTAAACATGTCAACTCTTATTAACAACAAAACAGATTAATTTTTAACAGATTGAAAAAACTTTTTTGTTTGTACAGTAGAAAATAACTGGAGGAAGAAAGAATACCTACTGTTTTTTTATGATAATGATAAAAGGCTGCTTCCAAGTAGTATTTCATGTGGTTTAATAACTTTATAAAATGCCACCGTTGTGTTCAATGCACTTTTCAACGCGTTGTACTAGACTTTGTGTTGCCAGTCTAAGGGTATCTTTGCATTCCTTGATTATAGATGCAGCATTGAGAATTCGAGCAATCAGTTCATTGCGTGTGTCTACTTTTTGTTTGTAAACCTCATTTTTCAACCATCCCCACAAACAACAATCCAACGGATCTCGGTGGCCAATCAACCGGCCCTTCATGTCCTACCCATTTACCAACAAACTTCATTAGTGAAATGTGTAGGAGCTCCATCAAGTTGGTAATACAATTCAATTGGTTTTGCTAAGGAGATATTTTCCAGCAATATAATAATAAATTCATTATGTAAAAATTCCAGATAATTTCTCTCTGTGACACGATGTTGTAGTATGAAAGGACCAATTAATTGGTCATCTATGATACCACACCAAACATTCACTGAAAATCGTTGCTGGAAATTTTTTTCCACTGCACCATGTGGGTTTTTTTCAGACCACCGATGCGCATTCCGTATGTTGTTTATTCCGTTACGAGTGAAGTAACTTCATCCGAAAATACTATAAATGGAATTAAATGTTGATTCCTATTAACCCACTGACAAAACTGCAGCCGATTGGCATAGTTACCAGGCTGGAGATGTTGCACTTTCTGAATATAAAAAGGATGCAATCCATTATTATTTAATGTCCTCCATACTCTACTTTGTGAAATATAAAGCTGTGTAGCAATTAATCGTACGCTCATTGCCGGACTATGTTGAACCATCTGCAGAATGTTTTCAAATTCATCAGTATGATCTGCTTGTCGTTCAGATAAAATATGAGCCTTGGGAAGTGTACCATTCCACAAGATTATTAAAACTTTTAATAAATACTTTATGATTTGGTACAACGCGACCAGGATACCTACTGTATGTTGACAATTCTGTAACCGCTGCCACAGCACTTTCATTGCAAAATCCATAGATAAAAATCATGTCGGCATATTTGGCATTAGTGAAGATACACGCAGCATTTTTCAAAACAAAAATAAACAAAATTTCACTTTTTTAACAACAGACTTGATTTTTATGTACTGTAAAATGAATACAAAATTACACTTCTTAACAGTTTTCTGAAATTTTTACGATAAACATTTGACGTAATACTGCAAACACGTTTGATCCGCAAAAGGTTATTTAACACATTACCACAATTAACTGACAACAATGAGCAGTATTTAAACAAATTGTGATGAAAAAAAATCAGTGTTGCAAACTTGTTTTCCATAGGTCTAAAATTATTGTACCTACTAGACATATCTGTTTTCTTTTTTTGTAACATTTTCTTCTAAAAGTTTTTGTCGGTTTTGTTGTTAATAAGTCATGTTTAAAATTTTATTTGTTCTCTGTTGACATTATTTACATCAATCTTCTTATAATTAAATTCTCTACAATTTATGTTTAAAAAATGTATGATTTATTGCCAACTTAACAACGTTATTGTATGTCAAAACGTAAAAAATGTGTTTTTTGACCCTATTTTTGGTGTTTTACATGGGATATCTTAGAATCAAAGAGAGAAAGAGTTCTGGGACCTATTTTTTTTTTGATTTCCCAGCTCATAAACCATAGGAAACAATTGAATTTGCCCCTTAATTGACCTTCCCAGAATTTCAGAAAGCTTAATTTACCCGGAGGAACTGAAACTCGGCCGAAATCTTTCACCCTGTATAACTCTCTAACAAGCGTTTTAGGACCTATGTTAATATGTATTTCTTATTTTTAGCCTCTAGAATGAGTTGTCAGAGTATTGCCCTATCCTCCTGAATCACCCTGTATTATAAATTCACTTCACACATTAGAATGTTAAAGATTAAAATAAAATCAAATTTATATAAAATACAACAATTGATCGTCAAGTAAGTAAAATCAAATCATTCATAAATGGGTCTTGTTAAAGAAGTTGAAATCAGTTTGGCCAACCTAAGAATCAACAATTATTGTTTAAAATCTGTTTGAATAAAATATCATTATCAAAATTCATTTTGTTTATCAGATTGTCATTATTATTTAAGTATATATGAAATGTTTCTAAATTTAATTTAGATAAATGGTGTGTATACAGTCTGGAATCACATAAATCAATCTGGAATGACACATGGGAACATATAATGTTCCCAGGCATATTTTGAAACAAGAACATAATTATAACCCAAAAATTTTTTACTAATATTCTTGAATATCCTAATAATTTTTTAAACAGATATTTCAGAAAAATTTCAAATATATTTAACAATCTGATAAATGAACCAACAAATTTCTTTCTGGTTTAATTTTATTAAGGTTGGTCTGGCTAATGTTATAAAGTACTGAAACAAAAGCACAAACGAATGGTAGTTTTATTTATGGGTTACATTTGTTAGTCACTGATATTTAAAGATAATTTAGAATATGTTCTAATAACCATTTAAACAGAAACAAAATGAAATTAAAAAAAAAGTTTACTTAAGAAGATTTAATCATAAAGATGAATGAAAGCGCAATGGAAGGAAAAGGAAGGATAGCGATAGCAAAGAAATCTTTCAGTAAGAAAAGGAAATTACAATTTAGTAAAAATCTGCACTTATGAGATAAGAAAGAAGTTAGTCAATGCTAGTATGAGGCATCTCATATAAGAGTGAAACACAGACAATGATAAGTAATAGAGAGAGGAACTGAATTAACGCTTTTGAGCTACAGTTTGAAGAAGAAAGAGCACTTATGCAAGAAGTACACCAAAGAAAAGGAAACAGATTAGGAGATGTTAAAGGAAATGGAATCTTGAAAACTGCATCAGAAGGGTAAGTTGAAAGAGAAAGAAACTAAGAAACAAGAAGGAAACAAAAAGTTAATAGACAAGGTGAAGATAAAAAGCAATGGCTTGTGACAGAAAAATGGATGGAAACACCAGCCCAGACCTCCTGCCAGGCAAACTATCAGCAATGATAATTAATAATTACAGACACAAAGTTGTATCTCAATTCTAAAAAAAATGTTATTCTTCAGGTTCAGTATTGGATAAACATCCCGGAGGAATACAAAATGTGAGAACCCCTCAAAATATAATATATTTGCAGGAATCATCAGTTAATCAGAAGCTCAATTAAAAAACAAGTTTGTGCCCATAAGTTACCAGATCCTAACATTTCGTGTGCTACACGATTAGTAGCTCTATCTATACAAATAGTAATGACACAATAATTGAAAGATATGATTATGGATTTCTAATAAAAATGTTTCATGAATATTTCAGGGGTGATTGTGGTTTGTTAGTGTACACATGAAATTTCAAATACCCACACACAACAAGAAATCACTTCCAGAGCCCAAGGCTGAGATTCAGCATTTAATTTCAGAACCAGAGTATGCCAAAAAATTACAGAAAATTTCACTGAAAAAAAAAAAAAAAAACCAAAGTGCGCCTGCAAAGTCGTGGAGGGCATTTGAGTAATATCATATTTCATACATAATCACAAGTAGCATAAACTGCAAAAATATGTAATATGTAAATTACTTAATTTCATCAATAAATTTATATGTTATGCGTTTAAAGTTGTGTTCTTTATGGGGCTCCCTTTATAAGATATAAACAGCATTGAAAGATTATCAACTATTTCATTTTGAAATATGTCTGTTCTTTTTTTTATTCATTCTGTAACAAAATTATTTGTTTACAATAAAAAGAAAAAAAATATATATATATATATACTAGCATCCCCGCCGCGGCTTCGCCCGCGCTAAACAGTTACTGCCGTTTCCTGTCACGGTCAGGGGCTCTTTAGCGGATCAGGGATCTTAGCTCTAGCCTTTCCTAGAGCACGCTTGGGTCGAACCCTTGCCGTATAACCTGGAGGCTCCCGCTTTGGAGTTTCCCCAAGTTCATCAAATTCGTGCTTGTTAGAATAATAATAGAGTTTCTGAGTTATTAAAATACGGGGTTTTCCGAAATTTCCCGAATAAATCCT
>JAAAKQ030473074.1:0-23316 GCA_010016005.3 Zanna intricata | reverse complement strand
ATTCGCATTCATACACATCATCCTCATTCATCCTCTGAAGTAATACCTAACGGTAGTTCCGGAGGCTAAACAGATAAAGATAAAGAGAGAGGTTATCACTTAAGATCTTCATGTTTATTTTCTTTCCTTTATTAACATTTATTTTCTGTTGCTTCTGCAAGATCAAAGAAAATTAGGCAATTTTTTATTTTATTTATATTTTGTAGAAATTAGTTTTTTTAGACAATTGTTGTTTGAAAGATAGACCTTAAATAATGATGTTTACTAAAATTTCAAAATATGTCACAAGAAACAGAAATTTATGTAATATATCACTTCATGAGTTCACTTCTACTTTTGGAATGGTTTCTGGAGTTTTTTTTTTGCTGTAGTACATAAATTATGTAGAAAACTTTTCTTAATTTCTTTCATTGTTTGAAAATCTTTCAAGGTTTATTTTAGCTTAATTAAATAATAAAAAGTCTATAAGAATGAATTCCAAAGATTTGGGACACCGAGGAATATAACATGTTTAACCAAAAATTTGTGGATATCGAATAATATGTGTGGGTACATTATCACCCTATGAACATCACCATTATTATTATTATTACCACCAACATGAAGTACCTCCTCTGGCCATTTTTTACTAATACCTCTCTCAAACATTGTATTATGATCAAATGAAATTCATTGTTGAATATGAAACTATGTATGGATGGTCCATGATGAACATATAAGTTGATAACTACTGATAGTAGTTGATAACTACTGATAACTACTGATAAGTTGATAACTACATGATGAATTACTGATAAATGAAATTTTTCCAGTCAGAAAAGACAATCAACAAAACCTTGACATTGATAATTTAAGCATGTCATTTTTTCATTTCATTCTGTATCGTTGCTTGTGGTGATGACTTTCCCATCTTTGATGATTATGCACGTTTCCATATCATAACTGTAACCCATGTTTCACCTATTACAATGTTTTTTAAAAGATTTTCATTATCATTTGATCTATTCAGAAGTTTTCAACTAACAACAATGCATTTTTGTTATTCCTTGAGCAACAGTTTTGTTGCAATTATATATATATATATATATATGTAATTTTTTAGTAAAAATTAAGTAATACAAATTTTTGCAAATATATCCTACTCTATACATTTTCTAACATATTACACATGTTAATTTAATAAACAGTTAATTGTTCTCACCCATATTTTTCAATATTCTCAATGATTACTTTCGCTAATTTGAAATTACTAAAGCACTAATAATTCTATCTATGGTTCACACTTTTTTTTTTGTAACCTTTCTTGTTACATACATAAAACAAATATGTTTAAAATTTAATCTAATTTATCACACATATGTGGTTCTGAATATCCTTCATCTTAATCACTATTACTAAATGAAACTCATTCAAGTTATCAAGTAAAAATTTAAGAATTATATATTCATGTTTTGGTGAAATAATTAAAGCCTCCAATACACATCCAATAAAGCATATGACATCATGTCATCAAATTCACGTATTGTTATAAAGTTCAGTTTCTTTGTGAACAGATCTATTTGTTTATACATATCATCCTCTGAAGTAATACCTTATGGTAGTTCTAGAGACTAAAACAGAAAAAGAGAGAGAAACAGATAAAAGAGAGATCTATTTGTCTATAATATTATTATTATGGTCAAATTGCTTTGAAAAAATCAATGTGTCTACATTGCATCTTTTGTGGAAGAGCTCTTTGTCTGTTTTTTTAAGTACAATTACTTTATGAATTCTTTATAAAATAGAAATAAATAAATAATAATAATAATAATAGACTAGATGCACCCTTCATAAAATAGTAATATTTTCATAATATTATTTTGTTTACCATACAGATTTGGTTGAAAGCTAGTCACTCGCTCTATATATAAATAATATTTTTAATTTTGTTTATTTGTCCAAATGTCTATTATTGTATGTTTATACACTGTATTGAATGTTTGTATTACTTATGCGTAAGGAATGAATGTTTTTATTAATAAAAAAAAAATAAAAAAAATAATGAAAATATTTATTTTTTATTAAATGTAATGTACATAATTACTATAAATAAATATGTATAAATAATAATAATAATAAATTATCTACAAAATGAACATGTATATATTACATTTAATAAGTTAATTTCTAATTAACTTGTAAATTTATTTCATTGTTTTATTATATATATAAATATTTTAATGTTCTTAATTATAAAGACAAAGTGTATTTATAGATTTGTAAATATTTGTATTTTATGGTTTAGCATAATCATTAATGTATTATTTAAAATGAAATAAAAAACAATAACAACTTTTAATAGTGTAATTATATTAATTTAATAAAACATTAGTTTATCAATTATAGATAAAAATGAAACTACCAGTCCTTTTAAATAAGATCATTTTAAAATGTCTAGGCTCCATTTTTATTGAATAGAAACCATCACCATATTGATTATTATTATTATTATGTTAATCTAATTGTAATAAATGAAACCTGTTCTTTAAGTAGGATCTTCTATCGAAGGTAGATTCTAAACAACCGACCTGAACGATTCCTTCTAACAACTCAGGTAAAACATTCTTTTCCTTTCAAAGCTTCTTTTATGATTTAGTTTGCTTATAAAGTAATTGATTACAAGTAATATTTACCCTCTTGGAACGGAACGGAATGCAAGGATGTCGGAGGGTGCAAACCCTCTTCACAGTATACGGACTTGCACCCTTTGCTGCTGGGTGATTCTAATGTTCTGGCAGGTATACATAAGTAACATGGCTTTAATTCGTTTTGGAAATTTTGGATTGCATTCCGATCCTTTGCAGGGTTTTGTTCGGTTGGGACCCAGCAGTTCGATATGCTAGAAAGCTTGTCATCCGCTTCCCTTAAATCAAAGAAATCGAAGAGATTTCTGCCCATATCCTTTGATACTAGGGGATGCACATCCTCTTGAGAAGGCGTCGAAGGCGATTTCAGGACCTACCATTTGAAGCATATGGCTTTCCGAAGCCAAATGTGGTTGTCTGGGTAATCTCAGAGTGTTCAGCCCTGAGTCTAGCCCGGTAGGGATTAAGGACTAGGATGATAGTGGGGTATCTACCTCATCTTGTTGGAGTCTGTCTCCCTTTGTTTCTTTACCCCCTTATATACATTTTTATAACTATCAATTTTTTATGCATCAAAACCAAAACATAGATAAATTTATAAAATTTTCTTCACTTATGTGCAAACACAAATGCAAAAACATTTGCAATATTCACAAATAAACATAGAGTTCATAAAATCACTGTGAAAAAATTTCTATATATCTTAGTGTTAAATCACTGTAGTCCCCTTAAAAGTAATCTCTTTGGGAAGTTACACACCATAGCCAGTGCCTAATCCATCCTTCAAAATAGTTTTTGAAGTGGTTTTGCAGAATAGCCTTTAAAGGTACTGTTGTGTTGCTTTGATATAATCAATTTCATCAAGATGCATAGCTTTCAGTGTCTCTACACAATTGATTTTTCAGCTACAACCTTATATAAAGTGATCAGGAAGTCCCTTTACGCAAGTTGTTAAATTATTAGGATAGGTGCAGCTTACATTCTATAGATCTAAAATGTCTGTGTAGGTTCCACCATGTTCAAAGCACAGTGTACACACTCCATATCCAACTGTTTATCCACAACAGATCAGGGATGACCAGAGATGGTCAGGAGCAAAGACCATCTTTGAACTGCTCATTGTTGACGTATCTGCATTTTTAGATCTCTTATTTACAAAACCCTTAACTGCATTATCAGGTGTGATGAGATCAGGGCTTCTTGCTAGCTAAGACAATGGAGCCGATAACTCTTTTGAGCTATGTCCGATCCAGCGATTCGGACATTCAAAGCAAAATGCACTGGAGCACCAACTTGCTAAAACGTAATGGTACAAATGGTGTTCAGTTTCCTCAAAAAAGTGATGATTAACCTTCTAGAAAAAAACATTTCAATTACAGAGAGCTACAATAAATTGCACTCATCTGAGAATATTATCTTAATATTATAATATATCTTATAATAATATATATCTTATTATAATATATCTTTTTATCATTTACTCTCAGAAAGTGTTTTAGCCATAACTGACTTACATAAACACATCAATCAATGTCATTGTTACTTAGCTCATTAACTGTGGGTGTATGAAAATATTTAATTTCAAGTACTTTAGCAAATGATCTCGCATTGTTTTTTTAAAAGAAAAAAAAAACAAGCAATTATCCAACAGTTTGTAGCCTTACTGCAAGGAGATGATTGTGACTGCTGGTTGCAAGAGTACAATGTCACTTGCCGTACAACTCACTTTGCTATGGAGATGCTACAGAATCTTTTTGGTGGAATAATCATTCCTAAAGCATTGTGGCCACCAAAGTCCTCTGATGTGATTAGTCCAGACTTCTTTCTGTGGAGTTATTTAAAAAAAATTGTCTATAGGATCAATCCATCACACTCTACAGCAATTTAAGACAAATACTATCAATGCCATCCAGGAAATAGATGTGGTACAGCTTACAAGAGTAACCAGGAACATGGTCAAACTTACTGACAAGTGCATAGAAGCGGATGGACATAATTTTCAACACCTTCTGTAAATTATGTGTTTGCTAAATGATGGGGTCTCTTTTAAGTTGAACACTGTATTATAAAAACAAACTGTATGTGAATTCTTTAATATTATTATTCTTTTTAGTACATAAATTTCTGACATTTTTATATAAATCTTCATGTAGAAATGTAGTTCCTGAATAATCCCCTAGCCATTTCATCCAAGTTGGAAGTAGCACTACAGATGAAAAATATTTTCAGGTACCTGTCCAAAAAATAGATGAGAAGAAAAAATGTAACAAAACCTGTAGAAAAACTGCCTGTCATCAGGCAAGCAGTTCCAATTATTGATAATATTGTTTGAAAACATATCCTGTATAATTATTACAATTAGAATTGTGTTGACAACTGAATGGTAGTAATCATACAAGTGCTGTGCTTTGCTGAAAACTAATAAACCTTTAAATCAGTAAACAATCTGAAAGTAATGCAAGTTGTTGTCAAAATTGTACTCGTATGAAGAAGTAAACATGGGATAAATTCTTTTATAACATAATTTATTTGTTAATTTTGCTATGACATTAATAGACTTTTGATTTATTCTTGAGATTTTGTTTGTTATTTTGTAGTTAATACAAATTAAGAGCTGTAATTTATTATTACTGATAAAAAAATTAGGAACCAATAAAACATTTAAAAACTGTTTAAAAAATTCACAAAGATTTACTTTAAATCGAAAGGTTGGTCATTTTTGATTGTTAAATAATTTTCATAAAACATTAAGAAAATATTACATAGAAGAGAAATAAATAAATGAAAAATTAAGCAAAACTGATAATAAAAGTCTTTCATTACTCACTAAACAAAAACCATAAACAGTGTTGGGCCTGTATTGTGTTTATTTTTCAATCAATATTTTTTTTTTTATTGTTTCTTAATTTATTTACTTTTATATATGTTTTCTTATATGACGACTGGAAATTTCTCAGCCTGTCAAAGAAAACAAAAGATTTTTCAGAATTTATTTTTCAACATAGTCACCTTGCAGTTTGATATATTTAATCCAATAATTTTCTTAATGCGTTCAAATGAAGGGTTTACATCTTAATCGATTGAACATAACTAAATATTTTATTCGAAGCCAATTTGGTTGAAATTTTTAAGAACATCAAATAATTTATAATAAAATAAACTTTAAAAGTATAATAAATCCAACTTTAGAAAACCATAATAAATAATATCCATTAGAAAACCATAATAAAGATCTACATCATATCTTTTTTCTTTTTTTTAAATTTCTGCTTTTGGAAGTTAGTATCAAATTAAAAATTATCAGTTATTTAATAATCATTAATTTGGTGCCAAGATAAAAATGTTGTTAAATAAATTAAAAAAATACTAAATTTTTTTACTTTTAAGGAAAGTTTTCAAAATTTATTGTCTTATTGTTTTTCAATTAATAATTATTAACAAAAGATTTATAGACACAAAATTAATAGTAATTGTAAATTCATTCATTCTCTGAAGTAATACCTTATGGTAGTTCCAGAGATTAAACAGAAAAAAGAAAGAAAGAAACTTAACAGTATAATAAATACTTTCAAATCAATTGCTTCATTATTAATTTTTAAATACTATCTCAGGGATGTTTGGAGAAGGAGCATCCTTATTTAAAACACCCATTTAACTGCTTTTTTTGGAAGAATTAAAGAATATTTTTATTGATATTATATGAATTGGAGTCAATTTGGCTGAAATTTGTAAAAACACCAAATAACTCATAATAAAATAAAATTTACAAGTATAATAGAACAAAACTGAAAAATAAATGTAATTGAACACAAAGCAGCATTGAATAGTTGAAAAGCTATAATTAGTTCAGCCTGTAACCTTTGTTTTTTTTTTTTTTTTTTTTTTTTAAATTGATAGCCTCAGAAGAGAGGATTCTCTAAATTAAAATAGGAAATTTTTATCCTGTTTGTTTACTGAATATAAACGTATACATATATATATATATATATATTGTTTGAATGTGATCGATTTACCATTGAAGTAATGTCATACTTTTTTATAACAGACAAATTCACTGATATGGTATTCATTTTGAGTGTGTGTAATGGTAATGCTACAGCTGTTGCAGTAGAATATGAAGTATGTTTCCAAATCACAAGATTCCAGATCTTAAAATAATTAATGCAACTTTTAACTATGTTCAGGAAATAGGTTCACTACCTATTTGTACTACATATACTAACTATATGTACTAGCTATAAACGATCTGTCCAGCACGATGCTGTTATTGATGAAATTATTTTCGATGCAGTTCAGCACAGTCCAGGTATCACATAATGTCCTTCTAAGCAGATCAGAGTGTCACATTCAATGGTTTGAAGGATACTTAATCAAATAAGTTTTATCCTTATCATATACAGCCAATTCAATATCTACACCCAGAAGATGGTTCGCTTTGTTGGTTGTTCTGCAACTGGTGGAATATGGAATACAAATTGAAACCTCTACAAGTATTGTTAACCGAAGAGGCAAATTTCACTCGAGTTATTATCAATAACTTATCCAGTGAACATACATCAGCAGAAGTAGATCCTTATAAAACAATGGAAGGCAATTTTCAACACTGATTTAATGTCAACATATGATGCAGTCTTTTTCATAATTAGCTGTTTGGACCGTTCATGTTACCTGGCCGCTTAAATTCTGAGGTCTACTTGCACTTTCTTCAAGAAAAATTGCCTCAGCTGCTTGATGTTTCTCTAGTGCTGAGACTCAGAGTATACTTCCAGCATGATGGTTCTCCCACTTCTGGTCCCACTTCTCTTGAGACATTTCCATTCACTTAAATCATCATTTTCCTATGAAACAGATCGGTTCCTGGCCATCCAGATCACCTGACCACCTTTGGATTTTTGTGTCTCGGGTTGAATGAAATATATTGTATACAAAAAAAAACATGCATTCTCATGAGAAATTAACTGTTCATATTACGGATGCGGCTCAGCAACTTAAGAACTGCCCTGAACTAAAAAGAGCAACAATAAGCAGTGTAGAAATGTACCAAGAAATTTGTTGAAAATGGCAGGCTCATAATAGAATGTTTATAATAAATTGGTATATATAATTCACTTTGGTCAAATGTACTGTTTCTAAATAAAATTTGAATGTTTCTAACTTGTCTTAATTTTATTCAAATTATCTTACACTATTCTGTTCAGAATTAAATTTTCTACAAGTTTTGTTTTGCAAGTTTTATGCATTTAATATCCATTTAACAAACTTATTGTGCGTTAAACATAAAAAACAGGATTTATCACCCTAATATTTTGGTATTCATTATAAATTTCTCAAAAAAATTTTTAGATTTCACTGCAGATAAGGTCCTGGGATCTACTTTAATTTTTCAGGTCAAAAGTCATAAGAAATCATTAATTCTGCACTATAATTAAGTCATAAAAATTTCAGTATGCTTCATTTCATCAATTAGCTAAATTCAAAGTGAAATGAAGCTAAAATCAAGGGACACTAGTCAGAGTTCAATTCTTTGAGAGTAACAATGTTCACTGAATAATCAATACCTGTGATGGACAGAATGAGGATGTCATCTGCAAAAGTGAACACATTTCCTACATTTCAGCAGGTTTGGCATTCCAATGTGCATCAGAATATTTGGTTCAATAAAGACGGTCATGGAAAATCACTTTAAACTAGCTTTCCTTAGTAAATCTTGCGTGAGATTATTACCTTGAGAATGGCTATGATAGTTTCAGGGTACTCCCCCCATTCACATTACAGACAACTTTTTATAGTTATGAATCCTTTCATAGAAACAACTCACAATGGGGACAAGGTTTCAGCTATTTAAACATTTTTAAGTTTTATGCAAAACTAAATACATAAACCAATTTTATACAGAATAAATTAAAAAGAAAAACATATGCATTTATATGTTTAAACCAACATCTGCAAATATTTATATGAAATAAACTTAAAATAGATTAAGAAAGAAACTTTCAATTAATACCATGCTGTAATAATGCTTACAAAAAGACTTTTCTTGAAAATATCTTTTGGAAGTATTCCTCAGTGGCTTTGAAAGTGAGTTATAATTTTTATAAAAGTGTTAAATTTGTTTAATAATGCTGACTTACGAATGCAACATTCACTGCCCAAAAGTTCAGAACATGTCCCTAAAAATATGTTTATGCCTCTTTCAAACAGAAACTTTTATCTATCTTTTGATTTTATGTGATTAACGTATATAAAAAACTTAACATGAAAATGACAATGTTAAAAAAACTTACGGTGAATATGTACTGATCCCATAGGCAAAAACACCCTCCATGTGGCAGTTTCGGTCACCACGCCACCCCGATGTGACATTCCCATCGGTGTACTATTATCATTAAGAACTTTCAAGAAAATGAAATAAAATATATCTAAACTAAGTCTCAAATAAGAATGAATAACTAAGATGAATATGTGCTACGATTATTTCTTTATAAACGGCGTACGGTTCTTCTACTTATTGAAATCCATACTACAATTTCTATGCTAGAAAAATAAACTATGGCCATAATTTCATCGCATCGCGCTTTGGATAAACAAAACGTAATTATTGTTATTTAAAACGTTTTTCATAAACACTCTCTCTCTTTATCTGTTTAGCCTCCCGAAATACCGTAAGGTATTGCTTCAGAGGATGATGTGTATGAATATGAATGACGTGTAGTCTTGTACAGTCTCAGATCGACCACTCCTGAGAAGTGTGATTAATTGAAACCCGACCACCAAAGAACACCGGTATCCACGATCTAGTATTCAAATAACTATCTTTACTAGGATCATACACACTCTAACTTTGACATGCACACAGAATACGTACGCATTGCGACGACCCTGACATTACACATAAAAGTGAATACGAATCCATAGCTTACTGCGACGATTCAACAAAAATCCTTGTTGTTACGTACTAACATCTTGTTAATTTCTTAATTTTACTGCTCTACAATCGACTGCTGCTGGTTATTTTTAAATATTATTAAATGTAATCAGCATTAATTCGTTCAGTTAAAATTTTTATTTATAATAAATGAAATGGTGGAATTTGTCTTTATAGAAAAGAAAGAAATTATTTCTCCTATTCTAATAAAAACGGGGAAATACGATAGGTTAAGTACAATCACGAAAAAAATACAACTTATAATTCAACTAAATTTTTACATAAAAAATTTATTATTTATTTTCTCAACTATTTAATACAAATTAGTTTTTCCAGTTTGCTGATCCCACTTCTTACAGTATATTTATTGCAAATTTGGTAAGGCAGACATTATAGTCATAAAAAAAAAAATTATCAACGGGTTACATGTTCCAGCAATTAATTAATGTGGCGTAACTTGGTTAGCCAATTCGGATAGTAATAGATAGTAAATATCTATACTTCATTCATTTCGTAGATGTCATAAACGAAATTATCTGCGCGGCGTGGTGTCAAACTAGCGGACCACATTAACGCGGGCACTGGCAGTCTTGATGGAGGGTGTTTTAGAGTAACTGTTGACCGGTGATATGTTCAGCTATTTCATTAAGGTTATGAAATGATGTTTGCAAAATGTTACTGTTGCTTATATTAATTCTTTTATCCTTTAATAAGTTATAGACCTTAAATGTTTTTTATCTCTGAATACAGTATTTATTTCGGGAAAGTGGGTTGATGCTCTATTCTTATTTGACTGGAAACGACGGTTGAATACCAAATTTTGTCTTCTAGACTAGATATGATTGAACATTGCTGTGTTGTTGAAAAAGGAAGAGAATACCTTAAGTTATTAACTTGTGCCAAAAAAAAAATTATCATATACATGAAGTGAGTATGAAATCATATTATTTTTGTAGTAAAATCAAATTGTCTTAAACTTTACTGTCTGAACCATTACAAAAATAATGTTTTTACATGTTTAGTGATATAATTTATTCTTATCTTATTTTAATAACCTTGTTTGTGTTTAAAAAAAATATATTTATACAACTTTTTGCACTTAATATTTTTATCAATATTATTAAGATAAAAAATTTTTGGGATTTACGTTTTTGTACATTATGTCAGGTTTACTTAAAATGCGTAAATAAACCTTAAGTATAAATTATTAGGGAAATAATCCCATGGAAAATTAATTGAAACACACCCCTGATTCAATTTTAACGATATTTAAACAAATTTAAGACGAGAGGTACAAAAAAATAATATATAAACTCAAAATAGTAAATTTATCACATCTAATAAAATAATGTAAACTAAATTCTCTAACATATTTTTTCGTTCTAATCCAATTCAAAAAAAAATTATTTTGATTATTAATAATAAATGCAAAAAAATGCAAAATTACTGATACTATTTAAAAAGTGTATTCAGATAACTAACATTTTTTGGAACAGTATTTTTTATTTTTACAATAGGTTTTGTAGAACAAAAGTTAATTTTATGTAGTTTTGTAATATGGATGTCTACTTGCATACTTTATTTTCTTGATGGTAACGCTGTTATTTCTGTATTTTCATGCATCTGAAAGATAATTAATGTTTATATATGTCAAGTTCTGCAATTAAATATGAGTAATTTGATATGAGACACAATCATTAAAAAAGTGACATAGCTGCCAAAAACTAAAATATCTCGCTTCAGTTTAATTTAAAGAAATGAGGAACAAAGTGGTTTTATATTGTCTTCTTCACTGATCTGAATATACTCTTTTATATTCAGATGCTAATCCTAGAGATAGGTTATATTTGGCATCAAAATATATTTAATTTGTACTATAAGTAACACAATCACTTGATACTTCATGAAGCGTAGTTGCATAATGAGTATTCTCCAAAAATAAGAATAATGTATCCCTTTCTGTCATGAAAATAATTTAAGTTTACTGGTTAATGTAATTTTACTATATACCAAATAAATCTCAGAAATAGTACCTCTAAGAAATATGATACCTGTGGTGCCATATACCACATTGACCTCAGAAATAATAAACATGAATAAGTTGAAAAAAAACTCCTTTCTAGTAACATAGTACAACATGAAAAATTACTTAAAATTTTTGTTTATCAGTTTCAAGTCTACTTGGTGATTACATTATTAATCAGTAGCTTCAGCTACTTCATACTTAATTGGTATTATAGCCAGGATTGAGAATCATGTCTTGGTCATGATAGAATGTTAGTAGTGTTTATAAATTTTAGTTTAGCAGTTCCTTATTCACAAAAAATAATAATATGATGTAATAAACTGAAAAAATGATTCATTTCAAAAAAAATTAGGATTGACTTTTGTTTCAAACTATTTGACTAATTTCTAACTGTTTATAAATAAATATCTCTTCAATCAACTACTCTCAGCAATTTGTGTTTTGTGACTTCAAAAAATAATAATGAGATTTGTTACAAGCTTCTGTAATTCAGTAACTAACCTATCTGCTACGTAGTTTACCATTTGATCTGTTTTTTGTATTGCTTTGAAAGTGAAACTAGTTCATAATGGTAGTAGTGTACACACAATAGAGCTTTTTTCTCCCAAAATCAATCAAGTACTTATTATGTTTGATATATCCACAAGAGTGGAGGTAAAAATAAAAAAAGGAAAAAATTATAAACCATATTTTTTTAAACTACATTATTTCTTTAAATCTCTTCTTTCCAGTTTATTTTTTTTTTTAGTGTCATGAAGTAGCTTTGATGTCAAGATATAACTTGAATTTGATAATATAAATTGCCAGTAGTGGTTGTGGATAATTGTGGCATGTCTTTCTTATACATTTAAGTTATTATCTGCGAAATGACATTCTTCCATGATCCTATTGAGATAGTCTCAACAAATGATACCCAACAAAGACAAAGCATATAAAATATAATCACCAAAATTAGAGGATAATTAAATAGAAATTTAAAAAAGTTTCTTCTTGGTAAACTGTAAAACGGTCTAAAAAACTATATGTTAAATATTAGATTTAAAATTAATCTGAACCTAAAAATCTTTTTTGTAGTAATAATGTTTATTGGATTTTTATGGGTGGGATTATCTCTGGATAATCTATGATTGAATTTGTAATCCAATAGGTAGTATAATGCTGCAATAAATAGTAAATGCACCAATATACTGCTAATGGTAAGTAGGAAATTTAATTATGAACAGCAATTCCTTGTATTATTAATTTAAATATAATGCAGCTATACTAGAAAAACTATAGAAAGAAATATGCAAACAATAATATAAATTGTTCAGTCTTATTTACATAAAAACATATGTATGAAACTATTCTGTTCTTCTGTCAGCTTAAATAATACAATAACATCAGGTTTTGTATTGTATATGATAGTATGTTTTTCATATCTATACTTCTATGATTTTCCATTTATAAATGATTTTTCATATGATATTTGTTAAAATCACAGAAAAAAAGAAAGATTTTATATTCAATTAAAACTGAAGAAAAAAATATTGTCGCGTGCTCGTAGCTCAATCAGGATATTGAGAGATTGACAATTGAACATGCTTACATAATTACAATCTGTTAGTTTAAGAAAAATAAACAGAGTAGGACAAATTAATAATAATGATGCCAATAACAAACAACTCACAATAATAATCAAAATAATGATAATAAACTACAGTATTAAACAAATAATAATTATAGTCACAACCAAAGTAATAAAAATAAAGTCAATAATAATAATAAAAAGCAATGACAAAATAGAACTTAAAGTAATTGTCAGGATTTATTTACAGGTAGTTAAATATTGTAAAGCAGAATTCAGTCCCATTGACAAGACATTAGCATGATTGCTAGTCTTAACTCTTTTAACCAATAGTCCTGTATTAACAACAATAGTACAATAGATAAGACAAGTATAAAGTTCTTTCACTGCAAATACCTTTGCTGTTCACAAATAAAACTACCCTTACTATCCATGAATAAAATTTAGTACATTATCTCTTTCACGTATAGTCGAAAAGTAACTCATCGAACCATTTCTTGTTTTCATATACTGGAATTACTTGTGCTGTCACATTAATTGCATTGAACCTGCACTAGAAATTTATTCCTTTACTGACTTCCTCACAGAGTGATGACATTTCACAGAATTCTGTCGTAGTTTTCTCTCGTAGACTCACATCTTGCAGAACTCATCTTTCAGACTAATTGTCAACTGGTCTTACCCAGAGTATTTATGTTCCTTACCTGCAGGACCAAAACCAACTTGAATCATGAGAGTATCGTCCACCCATGAAATTCTAAACCTGAGTCCTATAACTCTTCTCACAATAAACATTTGTTTAGGTATGCCAGCAGGCAGTATTACAAAGGACGATTGTTAAACGAACCTGTTGCCTTTATTAAAAGAGTTTCTTTTAGCCCCTTTCTGGATTCCTATGATTATTATATTTTCTACTACTTTCTTTTTAATTGGCAGGAATCCATTACTCATGTCCATTATATGGTCTTTTTAACATATATTTAAGTGGTTATTTTATAATGGTCACCTCAAAAGTCTTAACCAATGCACCATTTTTGATAACATTTACATTTTAAAGAAAATTCTACAATAATAACTTATTAAAAACTTATTTAAAATTATATAATTCAAATAGAATGTTTTTTATATTCTAATAAACATGGTATTTGTTATAATATGAATTTTGATACCTTCAAGGACATGATGCAATTTTAAATTATTGTAATTTCAGGAAAAAATTATAGACAGGAAATGAGCATCAAATTAAATAAACAGTTTAAGATTTTACCTTACAGTCATGAGAAAAAAATCATGTACATAATTCACTTAATGCAAAGGATCACAGTTTTCTTAAAAAACAAAAAAACATTAATGATCTCCTATTTGAGAAAATGCATAATATCTAAACATTTCCAAGTTATTAGAATTAACGTTTGTTTCTACAAAACATTAGGTCCAATTACTTGGTCCTGCTTTGAAAGCAAACAGTTGCTTTTAGGAAGTGATGTTTTTGTTTATTGAAGTCATGTAACTCTTTCTCTTGACCAAAATTCTGACATTGTATCTGCAAACATAAATATTGGTTTCATCATAGACAATATAAGTAGTAAATTCACACCTCTTTAGGGTTATCTCTTGGATGAAAATTCTGAAATAATTCAAATTTATATCATAGAAATGAAGGTTTTTTTTTTTTTTATACACCTTATTGATTTGATTTGTCAGTATAAATTCATTCATATGCATATAATTTTCTGGTATTAAATAAATATTTTATTCTAATTACAACATAATTATACATTATATATATATATATATTTATATACCTTATCAGGATGGTGGGTTTGCTGTTCTTTTGAGAAAAAAAAACTGCATTAGTATTTAGTTGGAATGATCAAGAAAACCCTTGATTATTGTAGTACTGCAAAGTATAAAATTATAAATAAAAAAAAGAAGTAGGCATAAGTTCATATAAATATATAAAAGCAACTATTCCAGAATATTAAATAATAATGTAATTAAGTGTAATAATTAATAAGTACAATTTATATGTAATAAAACAGTATTTTAAAGGTGCTAATTGCAATATAATTGACTGAAGTGTTTTAAATATATGTTAAATGAAGCAAACAAAAAATTCAGGTTTATCTAATTGGCAATTAAATATTTTAAAATGCCATCAAGGTAATATTGTTTCTGTAAAAGGAAATCTTTTAATTTAATTTTAGATTGCTAGGTAATTTATTTAAAATAGAAATTGAAGCAGCATAATGCACCTTGAAAATTTTTTATTTTTATTGTTAGTGAAGGGAAAAATCTTTTTGCCACTACTAGCACATTTTAATGGTAGTACCCGATTTTCACAGACAAAACCCTCTTTCCCTTCTTCACATAAAAACTGGACCTAAGTAATTGTTTGCTAGTTATAAATTATAAATGCTGCAAAACATTAAAACTACTAAGTAGTAGTTTAAAGGAAGTACTAATAACATGTCCTTTTTTTCTTATCATTTTACATTCAGATATTATGTGTTTTGCTGCATTTACCCTACCATGGTATATGCATAAGTCACTCACTCCTCTTAATTTTTAGACAGCCTTTACTTACGGCTTATCAGGAATTGCATTACCTCCTATGCAAATTCTACAAAATCCCTTTGGATTCATGGCCTAATTGCCTTTATAAGTGTCCTTGTCCATCTGCCCTTACTAGATGCATCCCATCTAGCCTGCCATCTGGTCAATAACATATCCTCTGTTTTGACCTTCTCCATACCATAGATACGCTCAGTAACCATGCATTCATTGCGTCTATAAGTATTACAACATGGATCATCCCTTTATACTCCCTTCTGCCACCCTATCCCTTCTTGGCTTCTGCTACCCTAGTCTCGCTATCCTTCTGATAGCATTGGTGGTAGACATCCTGGCCCCAAATCCAAATTACCAGGGACCCAATCTATCTTTCTTTTCTAACCTTCTTACCAACATCCTCTCAAATAACTTCCTTAAGTTTTGCTGTCTGATCATTGGGAATAATCTAAACATTTTTTTATACCTTCCTGCTACTTTCATCTGCACTATCTGTTAACTATTGCTGCTTTAATGTGGAGTATTTTTGTAGAATGAAATAATGTTTTCTTTTCATTATGATGAATTTAAACTTGTTTGGCATAATTTGTAATAAATCTCTATATTTCACAATCAATATTACTGGCAGAGTCATTGGTCATGTTCTGCATACGCTCTCTTCTTTGCCCTTGCGCGTTTTCCAGCCTGATTTCATCAGTCATTATGAGTATTAAAATATTTCTTTTTAATTTGATGCATATTTTGTGTCTCCATTGACTTTCCTTTCTAAGTTATAGAAATTTAAAACAAAATGATTTATGAATACTCTACATTATTTACTAGTACTATTTTATTCATCATCTGTATTTATTATTTCTTTTCTCGTAATTATATGCCTGACACAGTGTCCTTTCCTTTTTCTGATAGTCGCCAATTTGTTCTATTTTCATTTATTCTTCTTAATACTTCTGTGTGACTTATTCTGTACACCACATTTTATCTTCTTCATCCTCCTCCAGATTCACATCTCAAAAGCGTCAACTGTCTCTTCTTCCTTTTTCCCAGTGTTCATGTTTCACTACTGTATAAAAGTAAAACATAGAATTTTACCAATCTTAGATCTATGTTATTGAATAATAGTTTTTTCTTTTTAAAATATGCTTTCTCTGCCATTGCAATTTTTGTATTAATCTCTTCTTTACTTCTCTGATCTTCAATTAATACTGTACCAAGATATCTGTACCTCTTTACTTGTTCAGTTTTTCCTTCTGCTTTTACATTTATTTCTTCCCTATCATTAACCTTCATGATGTTTGTTTTTCTCACATTTATTTTCACTCCATATTTCTTCCTCCAACTGCTATCATCCCTTGTAATGTCTGAGTGTCTTTAATTACAATCAAAAAATCTGACACAATTTGTATTTCTTCCACCTATGTTTAATTCTTTTTGGCCATCCAATATTTCTTTCAAAATTTCCTCAACATAAAGGGTGTACGATATTTGTGATAAACAATAGCCTTGTTTCACCCTCTGCTTAATTCTAATCAATCACTGAGATTCTGATTTATTTTCACAGCTGCTCAATCTCCTATACTTTCGTCAACTCTCTTCTCTTTGAGAATCTCAAGTAAATTTTCCCCACTCTACTCTGTCAAATGCCTTTTCCTTATCTATAAAATACAAGTTCAAATTTCTTCCTCTTTCATCTCTCTTTTTTAGTCCTATAGCATCTCCTGTACCTTTTCCTTTTCTGAACCCAACTGTTCTTTGCAGCATTCGCCTTCATTTTTGTAATCAACTCTTTATTTATAACTCTCAGCATTAAGCTGATAATTTATTTTTTTTTTATATTAAGCTTTATATTAATTCTGACTCATTATTACAAAGTAGAAGTTGAAAATAATAATGTAATAAATCCATTAAGTAAACTAAACCCTCTGGCAGTTCTATTCTGTTGTTGTTTTTTGAAAAGAACAATAAAAAATGCAGTGTACGTACAATAAAAACTTATTCTATAGATCATTGCACATGTTTTTTGTATGTGTTAACATCTGTTACTTTAGGTTGTAAAATCTAATGCTTTTGATTGATACGAATACAAATTAAAAAGCCTAAGTTTACTTAGGCTTTCATTTCATTCATCATTGCATCATTTTGAGTTTTTTGCAAAGTACTTTATAGTAATTTGTGTACTGAATACAGCTACTGATGTTAGATTAGTTATTAATTACACACTTATTACAATATCATAATTTATACTTTTTTGCAGAGAATTTCAAACAATGTCACCCAAAACCATTTTATTTTTTCTCGCGGCAAAACTATTTTTAAATGAGTTACTAATGAATTTAATGATTAGCATTGCTTGCTATTATATAGGATAAATAGCAAGTAGTACCCTATTTATGTAGGAAAAATTTTCCATCTCTGCAACTACTATCCTGTTTGCATGAATAGAAATTAGAAAATATACTTGCATCTTCTATGTAGTAATTCTGCTTGGTGCCTGCAGAAGATATCCATAAAAAATTACACAAGCTGTATTTTTTTCAGTCAATGGTCTCTGGTCAAATTTTAATATATATATTTAAAAGTATTTAAACTATTTCAAAATAATCTTATTTGTATTTTTATCTCTGAATTGAATAATAACAATCTCAAAGCATTGAAGTCAAAACTGACTACTTCTATGAAGGTTAAATAATTTTTATCGTTGACCAAGCAGTACAAGATCGTTTTCTAACTCATTTTCTGGCACTTTGATGCACAATATATGCATATTAGTGATGCAGTTATAAGAAAATGTATCTTCCAGTTTTTATGACATTTTGCAGTAAGATTCTTTGCTATTTTGAGGACAATTTTTGAAAATTCATAATATACAATTTCAAAATGTTGGCTGCTATCTTTCTTACACATATCGTAGGAGAAGTTCTACATTACACCAAGCATCTGATGCCTTTATTCCTGATGTCATTTAACTTTTCCAATATACTTCTTGGTGCACAAGATACTTCATTCTGTAGCATTTTACTAGAATTTAAAACCTTGCCAAGACTGTTCTTTTCCTGCTTTGAAGAATTATCCTACATTGATATTCCTTTATCTAATCTTTTATTTTCTCCGTGGACACTATATTTATGAAAAAAATTGATAAATAAAAAAAAATATTACGAAAGAAAAACAGAAATATAGTGGAAGTTTTCTAAAATAATTAGTCTTATTATTTTTGCTATCAACTGTATTTTCACAATTATATGAAATAGATTCACTTAAATGATACCAGCATGGATTTGAAAATAAAAAGAAACAATGGTATCATCAGAACATTATAATTTTGTATAAGTCATGACTTAACTACAGAGGCCTAGTTGGGGGGAGAGAATATTAAATTTGCAAATTAGTTGATCTATTCTCTTAAAAGGTCTAGATTTAAATCTAATTAAAGCATAATTTCTTTTAATTAGATCTGATTCCAATTTTTTCTATCTATTTTAGATGTCAAGATTAATTTTACACCCTTTGCATGTTACAGACAAGCGTATAGTAAATCTATTATGACTAGTATATTGAATGCTATTTAAGAATAGCAAAACTAGAAATTGTGGCTGCTAAAACCAAATCTTATCAATGCTGATTCAACTGCATATGAAATATGATAATGATTTAAAATTTGTTAATATTAAAATTAACTTTCAAATCAACAGAATGTTTTCTTCCTAATCAAATTTTGTAAATCATCTCAACGAGCAAGAGCTGTAGTATTTTAAAATTTTTATTGCAATGGTCCTTTTTCAGGTATAAAATCAATTTTTTAAATAATAAATAAGTTATACACTTATGAATTACCACTTGTAATTTTTTTCTACCACTTATAAAAGATCGAAGTGAATAAATTAATTAGCTTTACTCACATTTTAATAGTAGGAGGGTAATTGTAAGTCACCCAGCTTTATTGTGTAGGTAAATGCTTAATTCCAGAAAAAAATGTAAATAGTTCCCATCTGGTATCAAATTAGATTACAATACAGAGTTGCCCCATAACTTAATCGCACACTATTATTATGAGTTTATAAAATCAGTTTTAATCCACCCTATTTATGTAAAGTATATTTGATTTTTTTTCTGGGCACATAATGAAGTATCATCAGTGTCTGGACACAATATTACCATAGTAAACAATTTAAATTAATACCAAAGTTAAAAATTAAATAAAAATAATATAAAGCAATTAAAAGCCACAATATTATAATAAAAATATTCAACATCCAGTACAGAATAGATGTAAAGTACCTATGCTGTATGCTAAAGGCAAAATAAAACCACAATGAAATACAATACTGAAAATCTAACTTAAAACAACAAAATTATCATCAGGCAAACACCAAATGCTGAAATAGACGAAAAATATTATAATACTAATTAAATCTTTTAATACGGATGCAAAACCTTAAGAAATAGTAAGACATTCGATAAAATCGTCATATTGTTCCCTAAAATATTTTGGATGTTAGCACCTAATTTAAATTTCAGATTTATGCAATGCTGCATAACAGACAAGAGTCCACAAGGATGTGGTGTACTGTTAGTTGACAGTTGCAGTGAACAGAAACTGATAAATCGGTCTGGTTCATGAGATGTCTAGTGTGCCCTACTTGCAAACAACAAATAATAACTTCCTCTTGATGGTTATTCCTGCATAAAGAGCTCATTGATGACTTCATTCAGTTATTAACTGAATGAAGTTTATTGATGATTGCAGCATTCCAATTCCTTTACCACTAATCATGAACCATCCTCTTCAGAAAACAGATAAGATTGTCCAAAACAAATGATCTAAAAAACATGATTGACTTCAGTTTACGATTGATCGCTGTTTTCTTGTATTGCATGTTTACTCTTCTTTTTTTTTTTTTCAGAATTTGAGTTCATGTTCCAATTTGAGAAATTGCTGGTATGGAAACAGAGATCACTGTATTAATCGCAAATTAAATTATAGGAATTAACATAATTTTTTTGCTAAATCAATGTAACCATTGATGTTGTAATATATGTACTTCATATATAAAAAGTGATTTCATGGTGTTAACATAACATATTGTGCATTTGAAGTTGGTTTTTTGTTTAATGGAAAATAACTGATTAAAAAGTATCTTCATCGGTTCATATGTTGAATGATTACTGTACTGTTTTCAATGTTGAACTGGCAAAAAAAAAATTAATAACTCAAATATAGATGTATCAGAAAATTTTAATATAATTATCGATTAATACTTCTAATTAAATTTATCAGGTAAATATTTTTTTGGAAAACTCTTAAAATGTACAAAAGTACAGTAAAATTTTAATGAAAAAATAACTTCTTACTATAACAAAGAACTAATGAGTAAAGAAACCAAATTAGATAATAACCACTTTTAATCCTTCACTGTGTTGTGATGTATATGCATGTTTGAGAAATCATTGGATTCAGGTAATGATGGCAATTATTTTACAACACTTAATAAATAAATGTATTTGTAACTGAACACTGGTATATCCGTATGTTGTGAAAATCACTAGATTACGGTAAAATAATGATTTTTATATACCAGTAAATGTTGGTCTCCATAAAAAAAATGTATTACATTTAAAAAATTTGTTTTTGAAAACTTTTACAATTTTTTAACAAAATTTTCATAAATTTCTATATTTTGCTGCAGGATGCATTGTATTGCGATGGTTTTCAGGTAATATTAACCTGCCTGCTTTATTGCTCTTTAAAAATGCTAAAAAAATAATCACATTTGTATTATAATTTTTACTTTTTTTTATAACTCCATAGACAATAAAATAAATTTTTTGATGGTTGTTTATAGCAATCAAAAGTGGTATAACTTACTGAGTGTTGTTTTCATCTCATCTGCTGTATATTCATCATAGAAGCTAATTAAGAGAATTACCATGCAAATCTGTTTGCAAGTTAGTTTTAAATAAACTTTCAATTTATTTTCATCGCTAGTATCATTAATGATGCTTCTGATTAGTAATATTTTTTAAAACTGTTGAAAATTTAAAAAAATGTTATCTCAGCTTTTTAATTCTTTATAAAACTAACAAATTCATTAAACTATAGAAAATGTATTTTGTTACATGCACTCTGTATATATCTTCTGAAAATTTCTTTAAGGTATGTGGTGAAATAAATATGAAATTATTTCTTTATTTATTAGAATATACAAAGACAAAATTAGTAGAAAAAACTGTAGACTTAATGTTGTTGACTGCAGGACCTGTATATTATTTTAAAAAATTATCTACAAATAATTTTTGTTTAAAAGATGGAAGTACTTATTTCATTTTTTAAATAGATCAGAAAATAAATTGATAATCTCAAGTAAATGTCCTGTGTAAAGAAAAAAATTTAACTGTTATAATAACATTTTAAAAACAGTTCTGTGTGAGATGACAGACTTTTCATTTCCAATGCCCTTACTATTTTATAGTCAGAAACGCCGATTTTCAGAATACACTATGTATGTAGTGCGTTGTACTTGTTAATCAAACATAAGATCAATTAAAAAGTGGCATGTATTAGAATATTTACTTGTTTATCAAACATAAGTTCAATTAACAATAGACCCAAGCATCAAGTTTCAACTTGCTCACCGCTTTGACTCAGTATTTGTATAAATTTGACTCAATGTTTGTATAAACATTTATGAAACATAAATCATTACACAGCAAACATAACCTCAAACTGAGTAAATTAGAAATATATTGAGATTTTCAAACCACAAAATTTTATACACAAATGTATTTTCAAATAATCCTCATACCTCAAAATGTAAAGAAATTGATTTTCATTCACCCCCCAATTCCATCATGCAATTGAAAAAATACTTCAGATTGAAATTGTATTGTCTGTTATTGAACTTAAATTGAGTGTGCCTCAGGAATGACTCAACAGCCAGCCTCCGTGGTGCGAGTGGTAGCATCTCGGCCTTTCATCCGAAGGTCCCGAGTTCAAATCCTTGTCAGGTATGGCATTTTCACACATGCTACAGTTCATTCATCTCATCCTCTGAAAATATATCTTAATGTGGTTCCAGAGGTTAAACAAAAAAAAAAAAAAAAGGAATGACTGAACAAATCTTCATAAAATTTTCACGTGCACTATTTTCAAATACACCTTGTATAGATAGTGTAAGTGAATTTCAATGAAAATGATCCTAAAATTTTGGAAATGTTTGGGCCACAAATTTTTTATACATAGGAACATGTATGTTAAAAATATATGTATGTATATACATATTACTTTTATATGAATGGTATTTCTGTATTCCTCATACCTCAAAACAAAGAAAATGCAATTTCAACCCCTCAAACCCATGTACGATGAAAAGTAAACTTTTCTTTGAAAAGTCTGTAAAAATAAATAGACATAAAATCATTGATTTTTAATAGTTTCAATAAGCAGCGTAATTATAAATTAAAGATATAGTTGCAGAAAAATTGTAAAAAAAAAGTTTTAACACTTTGCCCCAACCATGGTTCCCAGATATGTAATCCCAACCACCGGTCTATGAGACCGGAACTTTGATTTTGATTTATTTCTTATTACCTTTCATTACATTCTTAT
>JAAAKQ030473063.1:8748-23319 GCA_010016005.3 Zanna intricata | reverse complement strand
AATAGTTGCTTTGATATTGAAAGGACAGGTAGATGGGAGACTTAATTATAAATTTTGTAATTTTTAACTGTATTTTCCCTTAATTTTTTTTTTTTGAAGCGTAATTTATTTAAAAATAATGGGTGATAGAGAAATTGTATATACAGATCTGTGATGTATGCAAAAAAGCAATTCAAAAAATGGTATCACACTTAGAGAAACATTAAAAAAAAAATTTGTTTGTCTATCAGTGATTTATAACATTCAGAATAAATGGAATGCCAGATTTAATCTGAACGAATATTAAATATTTAGTGGCACAAGGAATTTAAAAACAACTGAAGTACGAGTAGCTTAAATATGTAAAATGTTAATTGATAAAAGTACAAATTATTTAGTTTAAACAAGTCGTTATTTTAATTTTATTTTAAGAGTATTGTTTTAATTGTTTTTTTTGCAAAACTGAAGTAATATTTACTATTTATTTCTAATAGCTTAAATAATATAGTTTTATCTAAAAAAAATTAATAAATTGTAAACGTACTTAAATCAGATGTAGCTCTGTGTAATCTGCTAGTAACAGGATAGAAAACAAACAATAACATAAATTGGATTATACTGTAACTACAAAATTTATCTGACAATAAAAACTGGGACACTGCAAAACTAACTTAAAGTCAATACTATTTTTGTTAAAGTAAAATTTTATATCCAACCAAGAGGAATAGGAAAAATTACAACCGAAATAATTAAACTTTCAGTTCGTAATCTATTCAGTGTTTTTATGGCTCAGAAAATTAATTTTCTTTTACATAAATTCAATTAAAAAAAAAAAATAGAATGATTAATCACAGTCCAATGCAAGCATAGCTTAGAAACCAAATTTATGGTACTACGTCTCAATATCACAGTTTGTTAAATACACTACTTCAGAACTATGACAATTTAATTTTAAAACTAACATTTTAAAAGCCAAGAAAAACACATATACACAGCGTTTAATTTTAAGTGTGTCATCATTAGAATCTTATAAACTAGATAAACTACGAAGAACTTAAAGTAGGAATTTTATCTGGATTATTGTGTCGATTATCTGAGTCATACAAAATTAACATACTAGTAATATTTAAACATTATACTGTTATTCCCGTATTACGGGGTTTCATTCTGATTTTATGATTTGCAGTTACTCTACCAAGTGTATTACGTTAGTGAATAAATATTTCATCGAAGTGAGTAAATGATTATCGATAAAAAATAAATGATAACGTTTGTTAAGCCTGTGAAAATTTTACGTTTAAAGAGCAACAGTTAAATTTTACTTCATTAGTTAAAAAATATTATGAACTATATTTAGGCTGTAAAGCTGGGGATGAAAAGAAGAAATAGGCCACTCACATGTGCTCTTCCATCTTGAAACGTCATGAGAGACTGGGCTAGGGATAATCTGCACATTAGTGTGTCGTACCGATGGGGTGGCGTGAACGACAAGACTATCTATCTCACTATTTCTGTATCACGAAGATCAAAGGAACAAGAAATAAATCCGAACAAAAAGTCGAGTGCCCAAATTCAGTGGCTGCTGTAAGGTCAGTGCCTCACAGTGAGGACTTAACACGTACTTCAACCTCCAACATATCTTAATTTTAGATGTTGAATCGGAATATAAGGTAGCCATTGAAGTTACATTAGGAACTACAAAATTATCCTACTTTTAAAGCAGAATCTTCTTCCAGTGAATGTCATTTGATAATTCAAAGCGAATAATACGACCTTCTTCGGGATTTGAAATTGTCGAAGAAACAAGTCGAGCTTTTGGTATCTAGGCTGAAAGGCTGGAATATTCTCCACACAGACACGAAACTGTGTTTCTATTGTAATCGTCAGAAAGATTTTCACGATTTATGACGTAAGTAGTTTAGTGGACTGCGACAGTACTTGTGCTACTATAGTTGCTTTGCATCATGAACAAAACTTAACAGAATGGAAACTGTTCGTTGATTCTTCGAAAACTAGTCCTTTTGTACAATGACAACAACTTTCTTTTCAACCGCAATTACAATAAAAGAAACATATGACAATATAAAAATCCTATTACAAAAAATTCAGTACACAAAGTACCGTTGGATTAAATGTTGTAGTTCCAAAGTTATTGCTTAATCAAAGGGTTTGCCAATCGGGTACACAAAATTTTCTTGTTTTTTGTGTAAACGAAACAACCGGGAAAAGACAAATAATTATATCATTTGGAAGGAAAGATCAAAGCGTGAAGCACTTACGCACGGACAGAAAAATGTTGTATATCCCCACTAGTTAAATCGGAAGTAATTCTTCTACCTCCACCGTATATAAAATAAGGGCTTTGATTGGTTACGGCGATGGATAAGTTTTACGGAACCATTTCATAACAAACATATAATACAAAGGCTAGTAGCTATTTACCTAATTAACATTTATTACAAGCAGAATAATAAAAATACCGATTAATAAAAAAATTTCACAGTTAAACATTAATAAAAGCAGATACAGATAAAAGAACCTGGATTAATATTTGGATTTGATATTTAATTCATCAAGAGTAGTGATCATACTTAGAATAGATTAAACACTTCGATTTATCCTAATATCAAGATGTTGATGTGTACCACATTATTTCGTGAATTTGAAAAGTTATATTGTACGTAACAAACTACATAACAAATATTTATAAAAGAGCACCATAAATCACGCTTAGAAGACAAAACCTTGTGAATGTACTCGGTCCTTTTCCATCGATTATCCGGAAGTAAGACTGCATACGAATCAGAATCACCATCACTTTGAAAGGCTCTTCTGGTCGGCCCACAGTTCGCTTCATCGCAGTCAAGTCCTGAGTCCACCAATCAGCTACTCTCTCTCGACCCGTGCCTCGGGGAATAGAATTAGGGGACATTAGCGGCTTCAATAACCGCAGAAGAAAAACCTTCTGCCAGGTTCTCCAACGAAGATCGTCCAAGCTGCGGGAGAACACCCGAAGCCTGGCTGCAAGAAGATTAGAAAATTTTGCCAATCCGACCTCTCCCTGGTGTTCAACAGTGGTGCAAGAAGCACCCCTGATGAACAGCAACGTGCCTTGTATAGACATTGCGCAACCCATCTATCAAATCAAAAACTATTAGCCGATAATCACTTGCGCAATCATCAACCACTAACTAGTTCCGAATCCTATTGGGGATATCCTTACCAATAGTAACATCTATGTTGATAGCATGGAAGGGCCTCCGTCCATCAACCATGCTGACGTAAGTGGTCAATTCGATTGCAACATTGAACATTTCAAAATTATGCTGTGTAATGAAACCTTCGACTAATTCGCCACCGTAATCTATGATCCCATTGTGCCAAAGAAGCGATAATCGGCACCTATAAGGATCGGACGAAACTACCAAACTAAGAATTCCATCATACTGAAACTACGAACTTAACAACAACGAGGTCAAAGCCATTCACTATAAGCTTAACTTTTATTATATTTAAGAAATTAAATACTTTAGATGCTAATAATAAGAAGAATTTTGTAAAGACCTTTTTTATACTAGAGGAACGAGGATACGACTGTCTGTCATACTCCTCGTATTGTATATGTAAATATACACTTTATTTTGTATTCACTCCTTAAAAAATATTCTTAAAACTTTGTAAACAAATAAAACGACAATACATTAAAATTTTCAAACATTAAAAAATTATTTAAATTGTTTCTCTTTCCGTAAACGTTTGGTATTTTATTTATATTTTTAATTTCTAATATAAAATGAATAAACTGTTTTTTATAGTTTTAAGTTTAAAATAAAGATTTTTCCATTTATATTGAAAAGATTTTTCAATAAAGATTTTATTTTTTTATTAAGTTTTATAAATCGATTTGCAGCGATATCATAAACTATTAACATGATGTCGAAAAGGAAAACATTTTTTTAAATTTACTTATACGTTGCAGATTTATTTTGGACAATTAATGTGTTATAAGGATTACCATTCTTATAAAATTCTTAGCGACTCCAATACGATTATGATTTAATAAAATACGATTATAGTTGAAAAACTAATGTCTAATGCATTACTGGAAGTTATGAAAAGCGATTACAAATATAAATGTTGTTTTTAACGATTTATTTTTAATTACAGTGACTTTCGTTCGAAAGTCACGGTGAATAATAGCCTCTAATCGAATACCGATTAAAGTAAAAAAAAATTCTTTTGCTTTATTCCGTAAGGTAAATAGAATAAAAGTGAAGGGAAACATTTATGAAATATGATGTTTTCTAATTAAATTTCTCTTTTACTGATACTACATTATAGATATTCATCTAATCAAGTATTTCTGTATCACAGGATAGGTGTGAAACAAAAATTATAAAGTAATATACCCTTTTAGTAACTTGCTGCCATGTAAATGTGTTTTACACACATAACGCGCAATTTATCTTCAAATATTTGTTCAGCAATATAAGAAAAGGTATCGGCTAAATTTTATGAATTTAACTTGTTATGAATTTGCGACGTAGGATGACATCATTATGTCACAGATTAAATGTCACCATTATGTCAAAAAAAATTATATTTAATTAAATAATAAAGTTGAGTTATCCTAAAAATGTAGGCAACACTAATTAAAATGAAATAAATCAACGTCACCTTTTTGTATAAACCGGTTGAAATCAGAATCTATCGGCTCACATCTGAAACATAAAACAGGAAAATGTTCTATAAATATAAAATTAATAAATTTATATATCTAATAAAATCTAAAATCAAAGAAACTAATAAATCAGAATTTTATTCAGATTATTGTTCAATTATACTTAATACAGATCGGATCCAACTATACGGCTAAAAATAACTGGTACGATGCTCATGAAGTTCCCCTCAAATATACACAAATAAAAATTTAGTTATTTTCCAACGAGTAAAATTTATTATTTACCGTTTAGATTTTATTTTTTTTATTTATTTACATTTGAGTTTTGTACGAAGTATAATTTAGTAATTGTGAACACCCGATTTAAAAATCAGTATAAAAGAATATACACATGGAAAACAGCTGTCGATACCGCAAGGTATCAGATAGATTATATCATGGTTAAGCAGAGATTTTGAAATCATTTCGCCAACTTCAAAGCATATCCAAAAGCAGTTATCAATAGTGACCATAATTTACTGATAATGAAATGTAGATTGGGGTTTAAAAACCTGAAGAAAAGGGGTCAGATGAAACGGTGGAGTTCAGAGAAACTCAAGGAAGAGAAGTTAAAGCAGATTTTTAAAGAGAACATTTCAAGAGGACTGAGTAAAAACGATGTAGACAATATTGGAGAAGAATACGAGAGTATTAAAAAGGAAATTCTTAAATCAGCAAAAGCGAAATTAGGTGAAACAAAGAGAACTGTTAGAAAACCTTGGATATCAAAGAGTAAACTGAAGATGATGGATGAGCGTAGAAAGTATAAGAATACTACTGATGAAGAAATAAAAAGGACCAGTCAACAATTAAGAAATTTTACAAATAGGAAGTGAAAATTAGCTAAAGAAAAGTGATCAGAAGTGGACAGAAAAATGATCACTGGTAAAATAGACGGAGCATAAAGGAAAGGCAAGGAGAATTGTGGGCTACATAAATTAAAATCTAATAATCTGTTAAACAAAGATGGTATACTGATTTAATACGAAAGAAAAGGTTGGTAGGTGGTGTAGAATATATTGAACAGTTATATGGAGGAAATTAATTAGAAACTGGTGTATGCAGAAGAAGAAGCAATCGAAGAGGATGAAAAGGGAGATATACTCGTAATATCATCTGAATTTAATACAGCATTAAAAGACAGCATAAAGGCTCCTGGGGTAGACGGGATAGTAACAGAATTACTGCGCAATGCAGGCGAAGAAGCGATAGAAAGATAATACAAATTGGTATGTAATATTTACGAAAATGGGGAAGTTCCGTCAGACTTCAAAGAGAGTCGTTCAAAAGAGAAAGAAACAGTAATAAAAAAGAGAGTCGGAAGAGGATGTTCCTTATTCCCGTTACTTTTTAATCTTTACATAGAACTAGCAGTTAATGATGTTGAAGAACAATTTAGATCCTGAGTAACAGCGCAAGGTGAAAAGATAAAGATTTGTTGATGATTTGGTAATTCTAGTCGTGAGCGAGTAAAAAAGATTTAGAAGAAACAATGAACGGCGTGAATGAAGTCCTACGTAAGAACGACCGCAAGAAAAAAAAACAACAAAATGAAAGAAATGAAATGTAGTAGAAATAATTTAGGTGGACGATTGAATATAAAATTGAAAGAGTAAACATTATGGATGTAAAAGAATTTTTTTATGTGAAAAGTAGAATTACCAAAGATGGATGAAACAGGAGCGAAGTAGAATGCCGAATAGCACAGGCGAAACGAGCTTTCAGACAGAAATATCATTTGCTTACATCAAAAATTAATTTAAACATCAGGAAAACATTTTATAAAGTATATGTTTGGAGCGTAGCTTTATACGGAAGTGAAATTTGGACGATTGGAAATGCGGTGCTACAGAAGAATGTTAAAAATTAGATGGGTCGATAAAGCAATAAATGTGCGACAAAGCGACAAAGGTGTTTCGACAAATCTATGAAAAAAGAAGCATTTGGAACAATATAGTTGAAAGAAGAGACAGACTTATATGGTCACATATTAAGGCTTCCTGGAATAGTCGCTTTGATATTGGAGGAACAGGTAGATGGAAAAGATTGTGTAGGCAGGCAACGTTTGGAATATGTAAAACAAATTGTTAGGGATGTAGGTTGTAGGGGGTATACCGAAATGAAACGAGTGGCTCTTAATAGGGAATCTTGGAGAGCTGAATCAAACCAGTCAAATGACTGAAGACAAAGAAAAGCCATTAAATAAAATTAGTAAAATTAAAATGTATTACCTTTCATCTTATTGCAAATTATAAGAAAGCTCTAAAATAAAACATCATCTACGGAGTAATTAGGCCTTGTGAATTATTAATTGGTAGGTGATTACCATCTCTCCATATTATATAATAAAATTAATCCAGTTTTCATAGTACAATATAGACTATATATATCATAGTAATTTTTTAATTATCCAGTTCACAAAATATATGTTTTGCGGCATAATCGGCTGCAGATAAACACTACTCAGTTAAGAACCGGCCAAAAAGAATTCAGTTTACCGCAGGAAAGGAAAATTTTGTCAATATTCCCCTTGTCGAATGAAGCAGGTAGAATTATTTTAACACCTCTGCGCATAAGACTAGGCCTGTAAAGAGTTGCGTAAAAGCTTAGATAAAGATGGAGACGCCTTTAACAATTTTGCCGAGGTTTTTTCACGATTAAGCCAAATTAAAAGAGGGAATATTAATTGGGCCAAAAATAAAATAAATTAATTCGTGTAAATTATTTGACAGCAAACTGAATTTAAAAGATCTAGCGGCACGGAAGTCATTCAAAGATGTCGTTACTGACTTTCTTGAAAAAAAAAAATGAAAACCACAATTGGCTTATAAATCAACACTTAGTGAACTACAAAAATTTAGGCTACCAAATGTTATTGTAAATACATATTTTAACATTCTTATTTGAATTTTTTTCCTTTAAACTCGTGTGACGTCAGAGACAAACAAGGAAAAAGTTCCAAGATATATTGCAGATAAAACAAAGTTATCAAGGCAGACGGGAAGAATCTACGATGAGTGACCACAGCTGGATGATAAAAAGAAAAGATTTCACCGAACACAAAAGGAAAAAAAGAAAAAAGAAATCAACATAAAGGTTAATGTCTTCAAAATAAAGGTAGAAATTTTAAGTGTAATTATTATTATTTCTGTATTCTATTATTTAAGAAGTTACTTCATATTTCAAAGGATCATAACTAAAAATCTGAGAGTGATGAAAGAAAAAGTGATTTCATTTTAAAATACACCATAAAATATATATTCCAATTCTCCTACTTTTATCTCGGTTCCAATTTTTTTTTTTTTATCTGGATTATTATTTTCGTTATGTGTGGAAATAGTTATGTAAAATTTTTATAATAATTTTATCATCCTTATATGTGCTATCCAAAAAGTCTTTCTACGAAAATTAAGTAGAAGAAATGGAGCCGGCTTCTGTGGCGCGAGTGGTAGCGTCTCAGCTTTTCATGCCTAACCGGGATTCGAGTTCGAATCCCGGTCAAACAAAAAAAGGTTGAACAAAAAAAAAAGTAGAAGAAATGGAAATTCCTTAAGAATTATGGGAATGGGGAAGACCAAAAAACTGTCGGTAATCGTTAGCCAAGATTGAATGTTGAAAAAGAAATTATATAATAAATAAACGGAGAGAGAAGACGTTGTTTTTTTTGGAAGAATTTATTCAATAAGACTTCTTTTAAAAGAGAAAAAGATTCTTTGAACCGATTTAAATTACTTTTAAAATAAAAGAAACTAAATTTCTAATGAACATTTTTAAAGTTCGACTGAAGCTCTGTCCATCCTCCGGTTGAATTTTTTTTTAATAACTTATTCGTTTGTGTTATATTTTAGTTACTAATCAAATAAAATTTTTAAATATTTTGCTCTAAAATAGTTTTCATAAATTTCACTTCCATGTCATTTGTAATAACTGTTATCCGAGAGAACGAACGCTTAATAGTTTAAATATTTATTGTATAGAAAAGTATAAAGTTTCCTTACCATTTTTATCTGCTTATTAACGGAAGGGATAAAAATTCCATCCTATATTCTATTTTTCCATGAAAATAAAGTATAAAATTATTTAGGTCAATGTTATTTTTGTTTTTTTAACATAACAACTTAGCGTGTCTTGAAGTTGAATAGTACTAAAGTAATGGCAAACAAAAATTCTTTATAAGCGCAGAACTGTGTCAGATATAAAGAATACGCGTAAAACATGCATTGTATTTCTACATATCATACATAAACAGTAAATTATGTCTTATTCTTTAGGCAAAAACTTTGCGGTAACAACTTTCCTTCAAGCATTTTACAGAAAAATACCGGCTCTACTCTACTAAAACTTCGTTCAGGAAAGTTATAAAATAACATATTACTATTTCAAAGCTGTAATTTTTCCCTCACTAGTCGTATAGAATATTTCCCTACCATGGATCGCAATTCGTACAAATAACAATCTGGGAAAAACATTTCGCGCATTGCTCATTGAACGACAGCAAATCTTCAGAATATATTGCTTACCTATTACCAAAGCTACGTAGCTATAAAAGAAAGTATGTATTACTTTCTTTTCATCGGTTTTCTTTTTTCGCTACGTCCATCGGGTTTATTGTAGCAAAGCTGCGCATCATCGATTGAATTAGGTATAATCGCTGATCACGAATAACTTATTAGATATCCAGTTCAGACATTAGCCCCCTAATATCATGGCAGGAGCAAATTAAACCATCTGTTCTAAAGTATTCAGTAAATTTTCGTTTCAATTTCTATACACTGAAATTTTAGTATCCTTGTTTAGTAAATTTCGTTCTCTAAGACATGAACCTAGAAAAAAATCTGCATGTTGTTTCGACTAATACAAGTCACAAAATAGGTCGTTCAGTTGTGCTTGTGTGATGTTGTGAGGTTCAATATTTGATTCTTCTGGAATCTAGTTAATATCTATTGAAATTGACATCCATCGGTGAGCCTTCTGGGAAATCAGAAATTTCATTCCAATAAGTTGGAGTGTCGGAATCAGTAAATCAACACGGTGAAGTACTGGTCTCGAACATTTGAGTACACTGGTTTACTAGCATTTCTCCCGCCACCACCCCGTTAGGTTGCCCTAAACCATAAGAACGAATGTCTGTGCCACAAGGGCTACTGAGTCTCAAACAGTTAAGTGATCAATATCCTTTCTAGCTCACTAACGCTAATCTAATTGGGTGAGCGGAATAAGCGTAACGCAAGACACCAGTCGCTTTTATGTCCCACCGTTCACTTGTCATATATTACAGCTAAATTGTGTATGCGCACCCCGTCTATACTAAAATATATGACTCATCAATAAATAAAATTTGTATTGTCAAAATACAGCAACATTTGGTAATGCAATATTGCTTTTATTATTTGAATTGAAACCGGTAACATTTGTCTAGCAGAAATAGCAGTCATCATAAGGGTTAGTAGGCTATCGCCAAATCATAGGTAAGCCAAAAGGCAAATGCTCTTTTTTCCTTTTAACCAAAGGGTTAGTTTAACGTAGCACTTGATGCATGCTAAATGTGCAGCCCAGGATTTGTTTCGGTCTCTCAAGGGAAAGGCAATATTTACAAATGTTTGTAAGCACTTTTCAACAAATTCGACACTGGTTTTCGGTGACTTTTCGTGGTGAATTCGTCGCAAACGTCGTAACTAAAAGTATTTGGAGAAATTTTACAAGTCCGATTTTTATTTATTGTAAAATTCACAAAGGAATGAATGTAAACTGAAATATTTCAACAGACACACACACACACACACAACTTAAAAAAATCTTGATTTTCAATAAAATAATATGAATAGTTGATTTGTCATAAAAGTCATCCACTAAATTTACGGTATCCCTTATGAAACCATCTTTATAATATGTATATGATGACATTTTCTTCAATAGGAGTTCAGCTCTTGGTACGACTTGTGTTTTTTAATTGTGGTAGTGGTTTTATCACGTTGAATTACTAATTATTTGACTCGCTGAAATGTCTATACATGTTTGGATTGACATGAGATAATGACATCATTCGACTGTTATGTATCAAATATAGGTCTACTGCGCTCACAACAATATAAATCAGATATGAATTAGGAGATATGCAGGTGTACAAAATGTTTGTATTTGTTCCACGAATGATGAAGCAAAAAATTTAAGGGTGATTATTCTTTTCTCAATAAGGACCCACGGAGTTGCTGGTACCACCGTTAGGCATATCATCAGCTGACCTTCAGTGTCATAGCAGCCGATTAACTTACTTCCCCCTGCTTGGGTCCTTAAAGGACCCCAATTGGGGTCCCCACCCTCTCACTGGAGCATCCCAACTGTCCGCTTGTGGAGTGCCGAAATGATCCTCCTCGGGGGAACTTCCTTTCCCGTCGTACACCTAAACCTATCACCGTTGCCGAGTACGCATTGTCACGCAAACCCCCCCGGCCAGCGTGACCCTCTAAAACCTCGAGGGGCCTCCCCGTATACTCATATGTGTATATATATATATATATATATATATATATATATTTTATAAAAAAACAGTTTATTTGTCTATTTACAGTATGAATGTATGTACACATGATATCCTCGTTCATGTCGTTGAGTCCATCTGATTCCCCCTTCCATCTCTATGCGTGAGCAGCCGCCCACTGTAAATTCCACTAATAGTCCTTTGTGGGACACCGACTGTCTTCATAGCCTAAAGAAATTTATTTACTTCGTTCGAAACTTAAATCTAGATACAAACAGAGAACATAATCATAAACCTAAACATTCACAGAAGATTACAACTAGAAGCCACTATCTAGAAGATATTGGCTTCTATCCAGTACAGTTTTTTTAGCCAATGGTTCAGTGACAACCAACTCGATGTAATAGCCTATCTTAAATGGTATCTTAGCTGACACTCCTCTTGTGATAACGTATATCAGTACAGTTATTACAGGAAAACAAAACAAAAATATATATTCAGATAAGATAGAAAGATCTATGGTGAGTCTTAATGAACTGTCCGTGGTCCCTTATTTCTGATATCAGATGCAATAGTCACGTTGTGACCACACTTGGCATATCGAATTTAGCAGCTCATAACATGGTTTCATACACAATAGCAATAGCACACAGATATAAAATAAAAGAGTAGAGAAAAAAAAGAAAAGAAACTTTACCTAGAGACAAACTCCAAAATCAACCTCTCGTTGGTCGTTCTGTAACCTTAGGCTTAATGCAAAACATCATCTCCAACGTCTCTAGTGACCAGCGTTGCCAAGTGCCTTCACCCAGTCAGGGCGCCTTGCCACCGTTTCCTCCATTTTCGTACGTAGGATACCGGTAACCAATGTGGACACCTTCTCCCACTGTCGACTTCCTCGTTGCATATATTCTACAGTATTATCCGGCGTCAGCCAGTCCAAGTCTGCCAACCATCGTCAGCCGACTCATCTCTCACAGTGGTAGAACGTACGTGGCGGGACATATCCCCGCCGCATATATATGCGAACGCATACGGAACAAACTACGGGGACGCATACAGAACGCAAACGGGAACGTATGTGAACGCATTTCTTGCAATATATGCAACTCGGGGGGCGTCGCCTATAGAACTTGAAAAGGTACGAATTCCGAGAGGAACTGTGACAGATGGTGTGTTAGATATCCATGTTTCCTCCGGATCCACAGTGCTAGACGAGGTATCAATCGCCTGGTCCACCCGCCCTTTATGGAGGTATCCTAGTACTCCTGCCAGTCCTGTAATAGTAGTTGTTGTGCACCATCCTTCGTTACTCCAGTGCTTCTATTAACGAATTCCTGTACCCGAACTTTTATCGGGGGATCGCCTGCAACCACCTCTACAGCATACCCCAATATTGTTCGATAGGCAGCCGTAAGTCTGACTGGCGCACGTCTCTGCAAGAAGATCTGCATCGCTACGTTTCGTTTCCGGTCTACTTCTGCCAACCAAACCGGAGCCGCATACATCAGAGGCGACAATGCAACCGTCATAATCAGTTTCCGTTTCTTATGTAGCGGTCCGTTCTGCACTGTCATCAATCTGCTCAAGCTTGCTACCACCAAATTTAAGGGACTGTAACTTAAGAACGTTACGTGACGGGTTGTTTCGATACACATATTCAAATTCAGCATATAAAATACTATATAGAACACATACTTTCTTTTCATTTCCAAATTTTATTTTATGTTGACCTGTGCAATTTTAGTGTCAAGATGAGATATAGATATGGAAGTACATATTCAATATCAAGAAATATAACTTAAATTAATTTCATTTCACCGATTCTTACTTTCCTGGATTTAGCATATTGCAGCAGCAGTAGCACGACTATAGAAGAAAGCATATGGATCGGCCAAAATTAAAAAAAATTATAGATTTTCCGAAACATCTATTTTCGTACGTTTGTTTATCAACCTGTATTTGGATTAACGACTGGCTCCGTATAAATTCTTCGCGAATGACTAAAAATTGCTATGTACAGGTTATTAGTGGTATTAAATTTTGGACAAAATTATAATAAGGAGGAAGGGCAGTTTTCATAGTTTTGAATTTCTGACATTTTTATAGTAATCATAGAAAATGAAACTTTAGAACGATAAAAGTCCATACTTAGTTATTCAAAATTCCAAAGTTTTAAGTCGATAGGATTAACGATAGGAAGGAGAGGGAATTCAACATACATCATATCTCGAAAACTAGCTGACAAAATTTTGAGTATTTGTTATGTATGACTATATATATACACACACAACACACACACATATATATATATATATTAACTTTAGCCTGATTTTCGATCCCATCGGACAACAGGATATTACAGTACCTATACCTTTATTTTAATATTTTGACACATTTCTTTTACGAAGATTTTTATATTTGTTCTTTTTCGAAGTAAAGAAAAAAGGGTAATCGAGTCAAATTTTGCATGGCGGGATTTTTACAGGTCTTATCGTTATGTGACCCCTTTTAACCAAAAATTGAAAAATGTCAGAATATATATATATTTATATGTGTCGGCATGTTTGTTTTCTTGATATCTTCAACCTGGGTGGACTGCTTTAAATGAAATTTTGATAAATTTGTTTCAATACACGGGACATTGAAGCCATTTAATAAAGGAGTTCGGTGATATGGTGGACCTCATGGGTGTCACATCTCAAAACGTTCCCACGTAATTTATTAGGATATTTTCTAATGGTGTTATTCAAACGTCTACAAGTGATGAGGGGAAGAAACGCTTTTTTAAATCAAAAACTTTTTAAAACACATTTTTAAATCACAATTACATTCCCGGTGAATTACTATAGTATACAGAATAGCTAGTTATATTAAAGGGCAAAATATGGTGATCATCTCAAAAATAGGGTAACAAGGTTTTTTGCAAATCCTTACGTTTTTAAGCCAAAGTTGATCAAGACCAAAAAAACATTTTTGTGTACATATGTACGTTTGTGAGTCATACTGCTTTCTTTCTTACATCTCAGGATCGATCAAAGCGATTTATACATCTGGGGCATTGATCAGATTCTTTTTTTTCAAAATTTTCTAAGGGGGTGGGGGATATCGCGAAAAAATAAATTTTGGTTTTCTTCAGAAGCATTTTATTGAAAATTTTATTTTTCTTATATTACCCTCTTTTGAAGGAGGTGTAAGTTTTAGTGTAAACTTTACTAAAGCAAATTTGTTATGCTTAACCTACATACTAATATTTTTATATATATATTAGTTAATATTATATATATAATATACTAGTGTACATTTATTAGTTAATGTATATATATATATATATTTTTATATAGGATAAAAATTTACATAATAATATTAATATGATATAAAAACTATTAATTAT
>JAAAKQ030473052.1:12784-23320 GCA_010016005.3 Zanna intricata | reverse complement strand
CTAAACAGATAAAGAGAGTATTCAAGTACATATAAAAGAAACTGCCTTATTAACTATATAAAAGAAACTGTCTAATTAGGTTTTGAGTCTTAGAACCCTCGATTTTTAAATCAGCTGATTTACAATGACAAGTTTAACACTAGACCAACTCAGTGGGTTGGATATAGATGGCCCTGTGAGTAAATTAATTAACCTCTCTATATCTCTATCTCTCTCTCTCTGCATGTTTAAAATAATAAAACTTGGAGATAATTACAATAACAAACCATTACAATCACAATCTTGATCAAAATCATGGTTAACAAATCCATTTTTTGGAATTGCATCAAAGGAATTGCTAACACCATATTTTTTAACAAATTAATTTTGCAAATTATTATTTTAACAATTATTTTTGCACTGGGTAATGCTAATGAAAAATGACAACAAAGTAAATATAAATTCATAACATTAAGTTAATAGATTAATACAATTATTTATATCTGGTATTGAACAAGAAAATGTTTAACAAATATTTTAAGAAAATTACTGTAATAGTCATACAGTGAAAACTTTTTCAGAATAATTTCTTTAAAAATAGATTCATTTGATATACTACGTAAGTGTTCCATTACTCTTTTTTCAATTACAAATTGTACAAAAATATACCACTGAAAGTAGACAGTTTGCAGTATTTTGTGATTTAAGTTGTCAAATATAATGAGAATTCCAATAAATCCTTGTATGAGCATTTTTTTGTGGTTCAGAGGAAATTAGGATACATTTAATTTTTGCACATCTAAGGCATCTAAGGCAGTAACAATAATATTCTAGGACTATAAAGTTCTCATTATACACCACTGCACACTGAAGCAGCAAATTTTAGATACATTTACCAGCAAAAACAATCTGGGATAGCATAAGGTAACCAACCATAACAGCAAGATAAAGACTCATAAATCCACCATCCTATGAAAACTGAAATGTGCCACAATCTGCAATAGAAGTAAGGATCATCCTGTGCAAGGATTACTCCATATGACAGTCTTTCAACTGCAGATAACTAACAAAACTAACATATCTACATACCAAGCTAAGGTGGTGCAGTCAATAAAGAAAGATAATTAACTCCATCAAATCAGTGAATTGCATCACAAATCATTAAGCTGCATTATATGGTTTTGTACAAGCCTGCATTTAAAACTCCATACATATGTAAAGTATGATGAATAATTTGCTTTGAATGAGTAAATTCATCTACCTTAACACCTTCTTCCACTACTCATTGGTTGCTTTGTGAATAAACATGACACTTTCAGGCTCTTAATTTAACGTGCCATTCATAAATCTTTTTTATATACATTAATTTTTTATGTATAGTCTATGAGTTAAAACACTTAACTCAGGGCAAAGTCAACTAATAACAAAGAACCTGGTAGTTAAGCAGAAAAATACTGCAAACTCCAATTCTGTAGCTGCAGAACTAAACAAATTCATAATTTTAATTAAATTTTTGTAATACAATACAAACTTACAAAAAGCTTTACTTCTAGTAGAAATTTCAAAGAAAATAAACCAATAAATTATGCACAAGATCAAACATAATAATAAAATCCTTAAACAGATTACAAGAAAGAAAATTCAAGTAAACATGATTTTTAAAATCGGTAATAATATTAAAAAAAATTATTTTTGATAAACTTACCCAGTACAATATTAGCTACATCAACAAGTGTCCTTGTAAATCTGCAGTCTCCAATGTGCTTAGTTAAGAAGTGCAACAATCGATCTAAATTATCAAATCCAGCAACAGCTTGATGCAAACCTTTTCGCCTAATAATGGCCCAAAAAACAAAATTATAAAAATTTCTCTATAGGAGACATATTCTCATGGATCAAGTAAATTAATAATAATAATAATAGATAATTTTTAAACCACTAAAGTTTTACAATAATACTTTTTCAAATTTGTTTTCTTAAAATTTTTAATTTTAATGTACTTTTATTTATAAGTTAATTGCACAAGATATACAAAAAGAATATCAAGATTTTAATTTGTTATGTCTCTTGGATGAGGTAAGTTGTACTGTGTTGATTTAAGGCTAGAATCAATCAAAGAGTAAAAAGGAGTTTTAGTTGAGCACATGGCCATACACTGATTCCTTACCTTTCTGCTTGACAATGCCATTAGTAAAGATGGTGACTCCTACACAGACTTCTGTGTTAATTTGCTAAAAACAAAATCTGTAGGGAGACAGTTGAATGTACAATCCATAGAATTTAATGTGATGCTCAAAGTGATAATAATATGCATTGGTAGTGTAATTAGTATGAAAAAGGGAAAAGTACAGAACAACCAAGGGTGTCTGACATATTGAACATGTCAGGGAGTCTTTCCAGCGCAATCTAAATTAGTCTTTCCTTCACCACGATGATGCATCTGTACACTCCACTTTCTGAGTTTTATGCCAAAAATTAGATAACTGTCCTCTCAGCCTCCTACTCGCTAGATCTTTGATTCAAAGTGGAGTCAGATCTAGGCAAGTAGGGAGGCTGAGAGGACAGTCATCTAATTTTTGGCACAAAACTAACAAAGTGGAGTGTACAGACGCATCATTTTGGTGTAAGAACCATGAGTTGTCTCACCACAATTCCGGTCTCTTTTTACAGATTTTTTCATATAACCTTGTAAAATGCCTTCGTAGTATGCAAGGTTCACTGTTTAACCTTGAGACAAGATTGCAAAATGCACAATTTTATTCAAATTGAAAAAACAGAGAGCAACACTTTGACATTGGATTGAGACTGATGTGTTTTCTCGAGGCGTGGAGATTCTTTGCCAATCCATTGTGATGACTGAACTATTTGTTTTACTGTTGTAGGTGTAAACCTAGCTTTCATCTCCCACTAAAATCTTTTGCATGAATGTTTCATCGTCATCAACTCATTCAAGAAGTCGATGACAAACATCCATTCGATGTTCTTTCTGCTATTATTCAGTCATCAAAAGAGAAACAAACTTTGCTGTGACTCGTAGCATGTTCAATTTTTCAGTTAAAATGTCAAAACACAATCCAATTTAGCTGCTAACCTCTTGTGCAAGTTCTCTGACAGTCAATCGGCAATTTGCACGCACCAGATTGTTGATTTTCTGAACATGGATGTCAGCAGTTGAAGTCGAAGGCATTCCTAATCGAGGATCATCTTCAATTGACTGACGTTCACTGTTAAATTATGTAAACCATTTGTAACACTGCACATAACCCAGAGCATAATTTCTATAAGCTTGTTTCAAATTTTTTGTTGTATTGTTGCTTCCAAAAATTGTACATTACAAAAATCACTACTAACATTTAAATATGTTGCACTGAAATAAGAAAACTACATGAAATATCAACAATTCAAGAATACGTGGTGATAGAGGAGGTTATGCTGAATTCAATGCTGCCAATTGTACATCACTAAATATCTCCACGTAATTAAAAATGTTCAGTTATTTTCTGAATAGACCTCGTATATGAGGAGTTGATGGAGATAGATTTTTAAACGGCTGTAAACTTGCATCTTTCATTAAAAAATTGTCTGTATTTACATTTTATTTATAAACTACATTCTCTACTCATTAATAACTGACTTAGTATTTTATCTATGCATACCATATGAGTATTACTCCTGTCCCATCTACCTCACAATCATTATTATTATTATTCTTTTGAGGTTTCTCACCATAGAAGTTATTCAGATCGTGTGAGAGGTATATACCAAGTTACATTACCAAATTAATTCTGTCAGGTAGCATGTGGCTGTGTTTGTTGTTATGTCTGCGATTGATATGATCGGAACTATTGTTATTAAATTATATTATATTGTGTTGTGCTGTGGTTGCATAGGTATTATATATCCTTCTGTTGTAGACTGAATGGTGTATATTGCTTGTGTGCTTTGTGGACAGATGCGTTTTTGTTCTTGAAATAAGATCTTAAATTTTTTATTTGCTTGTGTAATATTTTTAGGTCTGTGAGGTAGTTTTAGGTTAGGAGTCTTCTTGCTCCTTCTTTCCAGCTAACTGTAATTATTTCAATGCAGATTTTTGGATGCTTTAACTGTCTGTTAGTTTAGTTCTGTGAGACAGTTTAGATCTCCCAGGTCTCTGTCTGATGATTTAATGATTATGTTAGGACTGGAACTGCAAACGTATTTATTGCATTGATGTATTTTTTGGCGTTAAATTTTGATTTGGGTATACCAGTTAGTTGATGTTTATATCTCTTTTTGAGCCATTCTTGGTGTTATTGGGATTCATGCTTGTATTTTGTTCAAGGCCAAGCAAGGTATTTGTAAGTTTACTGTGTTTTCAAATGTTTCACTGTTGAATATTTCTGTTGTCTCTACTTGTCTGGATTTTCCTTTGATTACATGAAGTATTTTGCATTTTTTAATACTGAATTCAAACCATTTGTCTTACATGAACTCTTCTTCTATTTTCAGTAGTGATTGCATTTGTTCTCTATTATAACTTGATGTCATCCAAATGCCAAATGATAAGTGGCTTATCATGTGTTGTAAAATGTTCTAATGTTTTACTTTGAAACCAAAGTATTGTTCAGTATTTTTAAAAGAGGATTGAGAATAGGCAAAACCACAAGATGTTCAGGAAATCACCCTTGAATAATCCTCTGATTGTCATGATTTATATTTTTTGTTGGTTTGTGTTATGTTGTTTTCCATGTTTGCATAATTATTTATAAAAAGTGTTGTAGATATGGGTTGATTTTGCAGATTTCCCACATTTTCTGTAGCCAGTTAAATGGGATGGAATCAAACACTTTTTTGTAATCTGTGTAGCACGAAATGTAACTATTTCGTTGCAATTTCTCTGCTAATTTCATAATAATGCTATTAATTACTATTTTTTTTTTTATATCCTAAATTATTTTTTCCACATCCTTTTTGTTATTTGGTTAATATGTTACTTTGTATCAAATGTTTATCAATCTTATGTGTTATTATGGAAGTAATTAGCTTGAAAAATGTGGATAAGCATGTAATTGGTCTGCAATTAACTGGATTTTGTACTTCTTGGTACGATGAATGTTCTTCCTTATATTAAGAAATGTGGCATGGCTCTAATGATTCTATTGGTTTCTTTTACTAGGTGGGTGTGAAGGAAAGTGAAGTGCTAATACCAGAAATTATGTATGAATACATCACATGCATAAAAACATCCAGATGCTTTCTAATTATGTGTTTTTTGAATAATTTCAGTTATTATATGCAAATTATATGGAAATAACTTTTTCTGCAATTATATGATCTGTTTGTTGCAGTACATTTGCATGCCTATTCTGTTCTGTAATCCATGTGATTGTTTCTTTATGTTGTTTTGGTTGTGACCATATATTTTCCTAAAATGCTTTTATTTCATCTGTGCTTGATGGTATGATTCTTATTTCTTCTTGTTTCTCCAGGCTCTTATAAAATTGTTTTTTATTTCTGCTGAATTGCATATTTTGTGACTTTCTTTTATTTGATTCAGTATTTTTTTAAACGTTTTTGTATGCACTGCCGGTTTTTGTTTTAGAGTGTCTAGTGCTTCTGTGGGTTTTTCCTTGTTAGCCTCATTGTTTATGATATGTCTTAGACGTTTTAAAATGAGTGCTGTTCGGTTTTCTTTATAATAGTGTTCTCTAGCTATACTTTTTTTAATATCGTTTATTTTTTATTTTTTGTGCCTGATTTGCTATTTAGGTTTCATTTTTTTCTTTTGTAATTTGTTTAATGTTTTATGAGCTGTCCATTCTGTGTTTCAACTGTTGTGGTAGCACTATGCCATAAGATGGATATTTTCTAGTGTGCTTGTTTCAACTATGCATTTCTCCAGCTGTGTAATAACTGTACTGATGATAAAGGATGTGTATATGAGTTTTGTTAGTGCAGGCCAGGTGGCTGGGGCGACTCCTTCTACTTGATTGTATTTATTTCAACTTTACTGTTTACTGTATCTTTTGTGATTGTAGTTTTAGCTATTATATTTTCTATTCTTATGTCTGTGTCTATCTGCTGGTTTGGTGGAGTGGTTATTTCGGGAGGCTGTATATTTTGAGCTAGGAAAGTAGGTTCTGTGTTCATGTTTGTGTTGGCTGCTCTTTCTTCTTTTTCGTTCTTGTGTGCTATGGATGTTTGGTTTTTAAATTTGTTCCTGGTGTTTTGTATTTCCTTTACTGTGAGCCTTTTGTTGATGATTATGACTCATTTTTGATCAGGTAGTCGTTGTAGTGTTTATAAATTCCAGCTATTTTTCAGTGAGCAATATATAGAAGTTTGGTCAATATCCTGAGTTGATTGTTTCCAGTTTGGTTGTAAAGCAGTAACAGTGCATGACAGTTTCTCTTGTCTATGTCACGCATTGCCCAGGTTTTCCAGTTTGAGTGGACTGGGACAAAGTTCCAGTCACACTTTCATCTGATTGCTGTGATATTTGAATAACAGGAGCTGCCCCTTTGTCCAGCTTTCCTGTCCTTGGCCTGGGTTAAAACGTGTCCTATCATGTCCAGTCTTGTGGTACAGTCAGATAGAGCATTGCTACTCAATCCAGCATTCTCTACCTCAGGTTGAGCTTCATGACAATTCCAAAGGGTGCCAGCTCACAGCACCTTATCGCCTCAGACATTTTCTTCAAGTTGACCTTCCTCCAATAAATTAAATGGGTACATAGGATAAGCCCTTGTCTTCTACAATCCAAGAACAGCTGCCTACTACAGTACTGACATTGACCAAAATGCTGCTAACAATGAGAACAGATGCGTACGGATTTGGTTTCTATTTTTTTTCTTTTTCATGAATGGCATTTAATTCCCATCGACTTCATACATTTGTGGAGCATTCCCAAATCTGCCACTTGGGTGGGGAACAGACAACCCCTCACAGATAAATTACTATAGCTTGGATTGAACCATACTATTAAGAAATTTTATATTTTTTACTATTAATGAATTTTTATTATCTTAAACATTTAAAAATCAATATTGTTTATACTATAGTGTTTGGCTTGTCATTTTAATTGAACTAATATATTAGATTAAAAAACTGTCACAAATAAATTCAATAACAATTATGTTTTACAAGATAGATGGAATAGAATGTTTAAAAAATAATATTTTTTACTGAAATAACACTGATGTAATTAACTGAATTTTATTTTCTCCTTTTAAGAAAATGGCAAGAGTAATTGAAAAGACTGTGTTCTAAGTAAATAATTTCTGTTACAATTTTATCAGCCAACAGATTACTCTCCTCTTGTTTACAATTATAGAAAAAATATGATATTAACATTCTGAAAGTGGTATGTTATAAAGAACAAACTGATAAAAAAAATAATAACGAGCCATTCTATAAGATGCAAATGGATAATCTGCTCAAGATTTCAGAGATAACAACTGGGATTAGTATAATAATGTAGAATCTCAATCTATTTTATACTTATGGCAGTTTTTCACAGGACAGAATTCTCTGAAGTCATTAGTGCGCATTTTCCGATCTAGTACTCTTTTATGAATCAATGAATCCATAACATTGGTTGGATAAAAAATTTCAGATTATAAGAAAAGAAGGAATTGAAATTTTATGTAAAAATATAAGGGTTTTACTGAACTTTTCCCATTCCCCCTTCCCTAAATTTTCTGGAGCTAACAACTGCTATGGATTCATTGATTCCTTGAAGAGAGGATGAAAAAATGAACATCTTTGCCCGATACATTTTCATTAACGGAACAATGTTATAATTTTATTTTCTATATTTACTGGTCTAGGTTACCACCATCTACTTATATTAATAGCAGTAATCAATTTATGTGAAAAGTATATTATTAACTGTACTATTATTAAATATGAAAAGTATATTATTATTTTTTTTTTTTGAAGAGTGAAAAACGCTAATGCATTATAATTGCCTGGATTAAATATTAAAAATGCTTCAAAAACAATGTTATGTTAAAATTAAAATTAAATTTTTTTTAAATATATATATATATAAAAATAAATAAATAAAATATAATCTTAAAACTAATGAAATTTAAGAACTTATAACTAATATCACAGAAAAAGAAAAAAATAATCAAAGTATTAATAAAAATAATAAAATATAACTATTACTAAAGCTAATATCACAGGTAAAAGGAAACTAATACTAATATCACAGAAAAAATAAAGTTAAAAACTTAAAAACTAAAACTAGATAAAACTAAACTATTAAACTTAAACTAAAACTAATGTCACAGGTAAAAAGAAAATCTAAAACTTAAAACTAATATAACAAATATAATCTAAAAAATGAAATTAAAACTAAATTACAAAGCATTTTTAAAAGATCCGTAAGAGGTGTGTAATGTCCCTTAATGGATAATAAAAAAAAACTATATAAGTTAATAATTCCATAAGGGGTGTATTATACGGTCCCTTACCAGATAACAAAGAAAAAAATATGTTTTAAATGTTATTAAAAATATTTATACTTTGCAGAAATCTGAGAACCCTATCTATCACTGTATTGTCATTTTTTAAAATATAGTGAATATTGTCAGGCAATTTGAATTTGCGACGTAAGGCTGTATAACATACACAGTCTATCAAGATATGACAAACTGTTAAGCGGCAGTCGCATCTTACACAGAAAGGTGGATTCCTTCCTGACATAAGGTACCTGTGGGTAGCTCTCATATGCCCTATCCACAATCGACAGAGGACCACTTCCTCACTACAAATTTTTCTGCATGAGGAATCCCATGCCAACACAGATTCTTTAATATGCCTCAGTTTGTTATCAACTGCAGCAGTCCAGCCATCTTGCCACTCGGCATGAAGAGTGAGTTTTATATGGTTTATAAAGTCATATGTGGTAACACAGTGATAAAAGATATATGAAAGTCATATGCGATAAAAGACGGTTGACCACATGTGTCCTTAGCTGCGGAATATGCACATTCATTTCCTGGAATCCTTACATGGCTGGCGATCCAGCAGAAACTCACTTGTGTGTTGTGATGGTTCAACTCAACAATTGCGTTATAGATTTCTATGATGAGAGGGTGTTTTGAGTAGAAGTTTTCTAGGGCTTGGAGGGCACTGTACGAGTCGCTACAAATAAGAATATTTTGATAGATAGGGTTAATGATATTAAGAGCCTTATTTATTGCATATAATTCAGCAGTAAATACACTTGTGATGCTGGGCAAACCAAAGATATATGTTCTATCATTGACTACAAATGCGCAACCTACGGTATCGTTTTGCTTCGATCCATCACTGTACACTATTGCATCTGCATTTGTCTTGGACAGTATATATTGAAACATTTGCCGGAAGACAATAGGTGGCATTAAATATGAAAAGTATATTATTAAAATACATACCTAATTAATTCTAACATTACAGAAACAGTAATTCTAGGAGGATATCTCCCACATAGTCCTTGTTTAAGTGCAGCACTATAGTTAAATTTTCTTAATTTCTCATCAAACTTTCTTTCTCTCCACTTCTCATTAGCAGGTGCTATTTCATCAACTTGTGGCACTTGTCTATAGCTATCTCCAGCATACCTAAGTAAAACATATCATAAGAATAAAGTATAAAACTTTATAATGGTATTCAGAAATTTCAAAAAAGTATTTTACAATTAAGTAACAATAAACAAAAATCTAACAAATAAATTAACATGTGTTTTATAAGACTTTAGTTGTAAGCTAATACTGAGATAAACTTGAAAATTAACAACTAATTTGATGAAGCAATGATTGCTACATAAGTGTCAACAAGTGCTCATAAGTAAAAAAGCAGTAAGGTAATTATTAAAAATAACTGTTATATTATTTTACTGCTAAGATGAATCAGTATAAATTTTTCATTAACTGTATATATATTAGCATACCCACTGCGAATTTGCTGCACTACATGAATGGTTACTTGGGTTTCCTGTCGTGGACAATGGATATTTAACAAGTCATGGCTCACATTGCTCGCCCTTCCCTCTAGTCAGAGGACTCTGCAACTGGGACTCCTGCGGTGTTCATTAAACTCATGCTTGTGAGAATAATAATGATAAATAGAAATTAAAGCTTTTTTCAATTTATAAAAGATATCACCAAATTGTAATTTCTTCAAAGCAGTAGTTTGATCAGTACAGGACCTGAAACTTTGAGCGATCTAAGAATGTGAGTTTCAAAACAGTCGGCTTCCATCTTAGAAATATTAGTCATAACTAGATATCCATATGAAGTACGGGTAAAAATGTATTTTGTCTGGTCCTTAGCGTTACCGTATACACCATAGGGGGTGAAAACCATACCTTGTTTTTAATTACTTTTACGTTTTTAGTAAAGTAATCAAAGGTAGGTCCAGCCAAATTGCATCGCATATACAGTAATAGCAGCTGTGTTGAGCCTTATACCATCACATCCCTTAAAAAAATCAAAATTAAAAAAAAAACAAATCTAAAATTTTTTTTTTGATATTCAACATATAAAAAATTACGTTGATATCTTCATTTCTTACTGAGAAATTAAA
>JAAAKQ030473041.1:0-23325 GCA_010016005.3 Zanna intricata | reverse complement strand
TGAGAAAAGTAATACAAAAATTATTAACAAAAAACAACAAGAATTTCAAGAAATATTAATTTAATCGATTGTAAAATACAACAGAAATGGTCAAATTATGAACAGGTAAAATGATATGATTTATTCAGTGGAATTTTCAGGCATATATTTATTGGAAACTTTTTTCTTATTTTTAGATATAGAATCCGTTTCCGAGAGATCGCCGTGCAGTTTTGATACACCCTGTATATATGTATATATATATATATATATATATATTATTAACATTAATTTTTATATGATGTCATTGTATTAAAAAAAACCTACCTACCTACTTTTGAAATAAAACTTATAAAAGTATCAGTATTTAGATTAGAGCCTAAAAATGGATTCCTAAAATGCATCCCTAAAAATGGATTAATATTATGGCAGAAGATATTATTACAAAAGTCCAGATTCAAGCAGGCATTAAGATGTTGTATTATTATATTATTGATCTTACAGTCTGTAAGATTATTATACACACAGTCTGTAAGCAGTAATAACTGCTTACAGACTGTGTGTATAATCAAATCAAATCATTTTTCTTTTTCATTGAATTAAATAAGAGTTTTACATAATAATTTTCATTAATATAAACTAATTAATTTTAATTTTATTTATTTTATAAAATAAAAATATTCATTTTTATTTATTTTATTATTTTTATTTTTGTAGTTGCAGTTTTATAAAACTAACATTGAATTACTATCTTAATATGCCACCTGCCTAGTGGCATGTATAAAGATGTACGACTAATACTAAATAATTACATTTATAATCATTGAAAAATACATATAACTATTTATTATTATAGTTAAAAATGAAATATACATTACAGTGATGTAGATAATATAAATTTAATAATATCAGTTACTTATAAAACAATGAAAGAATATGAACAGTTATTGTAACTGTGCTTGCTTATTGATAGAAGCTACATTATAGATTACTTATTACTTAATTATTCTCAAAATTCAAGTAGATATTATGTATAAATACAAAGTATAAATGTATATCGCAGGTTAATTCAATATTAAATGCTAACGATTCTAGTTTCTATTCCCTTTAGACAGATTGGATGATATATTATCTGATTCTTGCAGTGCAATTTTTAAGAGCTATTCATTATTTTAACTTTTTAGGTTACTAATGACATTGCACCACTTTTTCAATTACAAAATATTATGACATTGCAAATACTTTTAGGTTATTTCATATATTTCTGAAGAAACTGGACAATATATGAGTGTGAATCAAATGTAAACGAGATTTTACTTTTAAATAAAAATTTATTTCCTGAAAAATAAAAGGAAAATATAATTTATTTTTCTACATAGTTTCCTTTTTTAGCAGTACATTTTTCCAGTGAGAAGGAAGGTTTTTTATTGCAGCATTGTAGAATTCCTCCATGCCCTCATCGTCTTCAAATCGTTGCCCTCCTAGAGCTTCTTTAAGTGGCCAAAACAAATTAAAATTGCAGAGCGATAAGTTCGGGCTGTAGGTAGGATGATCAAGTTGATTCCAGTGCATTTCTTCTAGTTCTGAGATGGTTACATCTCTAGGTTGAGAGCTACAGTATGGGACCCGGCATATTCATGGAGTAGTATGGCCTCTGGAATCAGTTGGTCTTATATTTTGTTGCAATATGCAGCCCTCACTTTGTTCAACAGCTTGCAGTAATAAGCAGCATTGATTGTGTGTCGCTCTTGCAAAAGATTAGTGAGCAAAATGCCTTGCTGGTCGAAAAAAACAGTTGAATGAACATTGCCAGCTGACGGTCAAGTCTTGGCTTTCACTGGGGTTGCCTCCCATTTCCTCCGACACTCTACACTGGCTTGTCTTAACTGGGGAATATAGTGGTGAACCCATGTTTCATTGCAGGTGATGATGCAAATCAAAAATGTCTCAACTTCTGATCTGTGGTCAAAAGGTAGGGGACCCATCTGGCATACACTTTATGGAACTGTTGTTTGTGAAGATCGCTTGACAGTTTCCATAATTTATTCCGACCTGTTCTGCAATTTTGGATTCTCTCATCCGTTGATGATCATAAAAAAATGTCTCAAACCGTGTGAATGTTTTCATCTGTAATGCTGGTCTAAGAACAGCGATTGTGTTCCTGATTTCCCACTCGTTCTCATTCTTCCTTGAACTCTTTATGCCAGGCAAACACATGAGTCCTTGATAATATTTGGTCGCCAAATTGTGCAGTCAATCTCCAGAAAATTTCCATCGCTTGAATTCTTTCACAAAGAAGAAATTTTATAATTATGTGTTGCCCAGTGGAAGAGAGCACCTCTTGCTCCGATATCGTGAGCATTACTGACGGATTAGTTGGGATTGTGGAATGGCCATCTCTCCTCACTCCTAATGACCCCGTCCATGCATACTAGAAGTGCAGGCCCAGTCCTACCAACCGTGGACATTCAGGAATAAAGATCCTGTTTATATTAGATTTATCCTTACAGTATAAATTTATTTTAATGTAAGTTTAAAAAAAATTTAATTCTAATGGATTGCATTCCTTGCAATACCGGCCATACTGTGTATTAATGAATAGTTCTCTTGAAAATTTGTTGATCATTGTTATAAGTAAACACAACCAGAGTCATATTAATAAGTGTTTGATTCTTGAAACTTTAAATCTGTTGAAAAGACTCTTTTTGGGATATAAATGGTTATTATTAAGTGCAGCTTTCACAATAAATCTCTGTGATATTCAGTGGTTCTATTATAGATTTGTAAACTCCTCCATTCACAATAATACAACCCCAAAAATTAGTGATTGGATATGAGTGCCATACAGTAATAACCTTAATTCACTTATATCTAATATACAAGTGTTTTTCAGAACACAAACATTCATTTTCACACTTTTACTGTAATACCTAGTACACGGTTGTTTCGTAAGTCAGTGACTTTAAAGTAAAGAAACATTTTTTTTTTACAAAAATTCAATTTATTTTTCAACATAACTCCCTTTTAGTTTGATATGCTTATTGTAGCAATTTTCTAACTTTTTTTATACCTTCCAATAAGTATGATTTGTCAAATTCTCTACACCTCAAATTTCTTTCCACCAAGTCACTTCTTTAGATCTGGAAAGAAAAAGAAGTCAGAAGAGGTGAAATCTGGAGAATATAGTGGATGAGGAAGTAATTCATAATGCTATTTAGCTAATTTAACAAGTGAAATAGCAGATGAGTGAGTTGGTACATTTCCATGGTGAAAGAGCACTTTTTCTTGCTAAATAAAGCTAATTTTTCTTCAATACCACATCGAATCTCTGTACTAATGAGGTATCACTCATGACTGTTATTCCCTTCTGTAGGTAATCAATCAATATTATACCACATGCATCCCAGAAAACTGTGGCTATGACTTTACCACCAGCTGATGGAACTGTTTTTGAATTTTTTGAGCAGGTTTATTTCATCCAGTCAATATTTTTTACTGCTGTTTTGTTTCCAGCTTGTAATAATGATTCCACATCTCATAGAAATGGAACAGTAAAGTAACACCGTAAAAACTCTTTTGAATTATACTGGTAAATGATCAAAAATTGCTTTGAAGTCATCACTCAGCACTGCTTTTGATCAGTGTCAGCAATCGTTGCATCCATCTTGCTGATAGCTTTTGCTACCTGACCACTCATGTAAAATTCATGTTCAATATGAGCTCATTAATCTCACATACCTTTTTTCAGCAATCTTCCAGTGCATATCATGGTTTTTATTGTTCATTTTTTGAGTATTCACCTCTTTTGGACGTCCCAAACACAAAAACACAGCGAAATTCAGTAAACCACTTTTGAACAATTCCATGCAAAGGAACACTTACATAATACTTTTGAAGCAATTGTTCTATTTCCTTTATTATTTTTTCTCACAAATAGTAGTATTTTAAGAGCATGTGGAATTTATGTTTTTCTGTGTTTTCCACGTTTTCTTAAGACATCAACTTTCAAGTGCTGTCAGATATCTACTAATTATCAGAGTTACTTTGGATGAGAGCCTAAATAAGATAAGATTTATAAATGATGAAGAGAAAGTAGCAATTGGTGTGCCAACTTCTGAGAAGTCACCGACTTATAAAACTGTCCTCGTACATAAGGACTCAAAAGTTAGCCTTTGGTCAATTGTCGAACCCAAATATTTATATGTGTTTACTCTTTCAGTCTCTTCACAACTACAATCTGATTCATAATATAGTCATAAATATGCACTTTTAGTCTGTCATTTATTGAATTGCCTTTGTTTCTTAATGAAAGATGCATGAATTTTGTTTTTGTTAGTTAGGGTATCATGATCAAACCATGATTTCAACTTTACAAGATACTTTTTAGCAGAGAGATGAACTGAAGCACAGTCATTGCCCTCAGAAAAGATAGCATTGTCATTAGCAAATAGAAATATTTTTTTTTATCGCTGATAACAATTTTTGAGACATTGTTAATGTAGATAAGAAAGAGAAAGACACTGGTGTACTACCCTGCACAACACCATAATCCATAGTCTTAATATGGCTAGAATGCCACACAATGTTACAGTATGTTTCTGTTCTCAAAATAGGTTTGAAACCATGACACTATACGATTTGTAAAATGTCAGTTAGGGGTAGTTTATTCATTAATTTTCTCTGTGTACAATGTCAAATGCCTTAGCAAATCTTAAAACATAATTAATTTTTTGCTATTATTAACTGTCTTATTGATGTTTGTGTTTACTGTTGATAGTCCATTTTCACAAAATACTGGTAGCCCTTAATAAATGTGAAGAGTCTTATGACAGTTAAGAAAATTTCATTTTTTGATATAATCCCCTATTATTTAGCCCAATGTTTCTCTAGTGTCTGGATACCTGCATTGTAAAAAGATTTATCATTACATCAAAACCAATATAAGAGTGACTGTTTCAACTCATTGTTGCTGTTGAAATGCTGGTCTACCAGGAATAATTTCAAGGGCCTGAATAGGTGAAAATCATTGGGAACAAGGTCCAGTTTGTACAGGGGTATGACATAACATCCAGTCAAGATGTTGTAGTGTGCACGTTATGTTATGGGCTGTATGTGGTTGTGCAATTTCTTGCAGAAACAGAATGCCTTTAGTGATCGCACTAGGCTGATTTTTCTTGAGAGATTTATATACATCTTGATGAACTTCACAGTAGTTCTTACTGTTCATATTAACTACAACAGGTAAAAAATCATCGTGAATGATGCCATTTTTATCCAAGAAAACAGAGGCCATAACTTTGCCTGCAGAAGCAATTGTTCAACATTTTTTTGGGAAGTGGTGAGTCTGAATACTTCCGCTGCTGTGTTGCATGTTTCCTTACTTCATCAGTTAAACAATTCAATCAAGAAAAAGCTGGATTTCTTTATCAAAATGTTGTTTTAACTCTTCGCACATTTTGCAATCTTCTTTGCTGGTTAAAAGTACCAGCAAAGTGAGTTGGGGTCTTGGTACCCATCATGCACTAATCTTACTAAACTTCAGATGGTCATAATTGATTTTGTTTACAGTTCCCACAGATGCATTTATTGCTTCTGCAATTTTCTGTCAAGTTATTTGTTGGATTATCAAGGATTAGTTGTTCCAGTCACTGAATGTTCATGGGAATCAATACTGAAGGCTCCAAACCACCTCAACCTGAATCATCACTCACTGATGTATGGTCTTTAAAACATTTGTACTGCTAAGATGTTTTACTGTGACTAAGAGTCTCATTACCATACCGTGGAAGGAGTTGCAAATAAATCTCATTAAGTTTTATGCCTTCATTCATGAGAAATTTCATTACAGTATGCTGTTTCACACATCCATTCACTACATTGGACACCATGTTCTTTACCATTGACTGTTGTTGTTTAACCTTACTTCACACCAGCATGCCATGCGCTAATAGCTGATGTGGTAAGAGCATGCCATGTGGTAATAGGGCACTTGTACCTTATAAGTACAACCAATAGAGTGCACAGGAATCTTCATTTACACTCTAGTCTAACAAAAGTCCTGGGTTGACGAACATTCCTGTATTTTCCTATTGGGTATTCCACACCTTTTGATTTCTACAGCTTGGCAAAGTTCATGTAAGATATTCTTAGATAGTTCTTGAATTTCAACCTTCTTCATTTAATTTTTTCCTAAAATAATTTCTCTTAGCACTTGTAACTAAATTGTGTCAAGGATAATGACATTTAAAACAAGTCTACTCTCAATTTATCACCCTTCATAATTGATCTAATGAATCCTTATCCAGGAGTTAACATTTTTATGTAATGATCTTTCAATCTTGTTTTTTTATTTATCTTGGCAATCCCTCTAATAATTTCATAAAACCTACAAGGGTTGTCCTTAAAATAAGGTCTCCAAGGTGCTGGAGTCTCAAGAATGCTTTAATGCCAGATCCGGCAACACTGGCATGTATTTTGGTTCCCCATCTACAAGTCCTCACCACTATGAGCTGTCCACGATTCTTAGCCTTGCTTTGGCAGCCGTTCACGATGGAGCTTCCACTCACTGCTACCACTGTTTGCACTCGTACTGCCATTCAAGTGGTGGGGGTAAGCATGCCAGCTAGCTCAAGTTATTTGTAGTGCAACCATAGCCGTGTAAACAACTCGCCCGTCTAAGGACATCATTAACTATTTCACTCCTTATTGTTTTAATTATTGTTAACTATTTTACAGTTTACTTAATGTTTAAAATATATTTATTGTCTAAATTATGAACATATGCTTGTTATTTTCTATTTCACATACTACAAATTCTAAAATCCGTAACTAAACAAACAACTACCAGGTGCGAGTTATGTTCTGTGATTCGTTTTCTGTGTACTAAGGACACTACGCCTAGAAATTCATCATCAGTTATGTGAAGAATGTGGACAACAGTGAATAGACATTAAAACATGTGAAAATGGTACAGAGAGTTTAAAAACAGATTTGCAGACGTCCATGAAGATATGTGTGCCGGATGGTCATCGGTTTAAAAGTGATGGCAACTGTGTTTTAGGATAGGAAGGGATGTTGTAGTGCAAGTTCATTCCTACTGGGATAACAATAAACGCTAATCACTACTGTCAGACTTAAAAAACCTTCATCATGCGGTTCAGAACAAAAGAAGGGTCATGCTGATGAAGGGAGTGAATGTTCGTCCCTACGCCGCCTATGCAACAACCAACTTCATCAACAGTTTGGATGGGATAATGTCACACATCCCTCCTATAGCTCAGACCTAGCACCAAGTGATTATAATTTCTTTCCTGCATTGAAGTTACTCCTGGGTGGAACAATTTTCTGGATTAACAGGGAGTTGAAAGAAGAGATTGTACTCTACCTGTGCACTGTGGCGGGAGAGTTCTACGTCATGGGTATACAAAAAACGCTACACCACATGCAAAACTGCATTGATTGTAATGGGGATTATATAGAAATATTGAGAAAATCCAGGATTTCCAGTGATGTATAAGATTTATTGCAAATAAATGTGTTTTTCTTTGTAAAAAAGAATTGGTGACCTTATTTTACGGACAACCCTCATATCTGTACTCATGTTAACATCTACCTCATAAATTGGTCCCCAATTCTGCATAATAGCAAATTATTGTGCAAATGTAAATTGTTTTGCAGTGCAGTTGTACTATAATTAATCGAAAAAACATTTGAAATTGTTAGACCTACACTATAGCGATTTGTAAATCTTATTTTAACAACAGCGGATTTTATTTCCTTTATATGTGGATATCTTAGAAAGATATGGTCAAAATATAGAAAGATAGACAAGAGAAGATAAACCACCTCCATTAGCCTAATTATTTGTATTTAGTAATAATAATATAGGTAACCAAATCAGAATTATTCTATATTAAAATACACATAGTAAAAATATATCTTAATATATTTATCTGAAAATATAATAAAACAAAAGAGATGCTGATAATAATATTAGTAATTACAACATAATACCAATAATAATAGTTATAGTATAAACAAACAGACATGATTCTACTTATAGTATTTTCCAACTCATGTTTGCTAATATTCTTCTGACTGGAAAATTCTGTTGTCCGATGAGAATCTTTGTTTTTCACCCATACAATTACCAATTTATTTTACTTTTTAAATTTCTTTGCTATGCCAAGGAAGTTGTTCATTATATATTGTCAATTTTTTGTTTATTTATATATATGTTGCTTATCAGTAGGTCCTTATTCAGATCGGTTGAATGAGCGTTTTTTTTGTTTTGGCAGTGTCTAGCCATTTAATTTTTGTCATTCTTGGGATGAATTTCATCACAGACAATGGGGTATTGTTGATACCTCAGCAATTTTCCCAAATACAGAACTCGTATTTTCTACATTTGTTTGGTAGACATCAATAATCTCTAAATTATTGACATGGGCATACCGGTGTGGACTGTTGAATTCAATATGTAAATTTTCAATATTTGTGTGGAATTTTTCTTGTTGCTTCTTTAAGTCGGCATTTTCAGTTTTAATTTTTTCAACATACGTCTGTAAACTAATGTTTACAGCTGTTAGTTCTGCTATTTTATTGGTCATCAAATTTTAAGTTAATAAACTGGATCAGATTATAATCGAGTTTTTCCAGAACATCCCTTCCTTCTTTGTTATCACCTAGTCTAACCTAACATATATAAATAATTATTTTGAAATATTTTGTTCATCTTTATGCTATATTGTACATCATTAAATTTTTCCAGGTTTCAAGTGGCAGAGACAACTGGTTTTTCGTAGTAAATTAACAATGCATACTGCATATGATAGAAAAGATAATACTGAACCTGCATCAATTACAGCTCTTGCTGTTTCTAGGTAAGGAAGTGTGTGTGTGTGTGTGTATTTGTGTGAGTGTGTGTGTGTGCGCAATAGTTGTCTTATATTAAATTTCTAAATGCTAACATTTTTTATGTGTATATTTAATTTTAATTTATTTGCTGTTTCTAGGTAAGGAAGTGTGTGTTTGTGTGCATGCACGTGTGTGCATGCACGTGTGTGCATATATATATATTGTGTGCGTGTGTGTGCATATATATATATATATATATTTAGTGTGTGTGTGTGTGTGCGCGCGCGCGCGCGCAATAGCTGTCTTATATTAAATTTCTAAATTCTAACATTTTTTATGTGTATATTTAATTGTAATTTATTTGTACATCACATTGAGAATGTAATATTGTTTATAAATTATTTTTATTATAAGAAATATGTTCTTTTTATCTATATATTTACTAATAAATTTTTATTTGTAGGGACCACAGAACAGTATACGTTGGAGATGCACGAGGTCGTGTGTTCTCTTGGAGCGTATCAGATCAGCCAGGACGGGGTGTGGCTGATCATTGGCTGAAAGATGAAGGTGCTGAATCATGTTCTGCTTGTGGTGTTAAGTTTTCAATCTATGAAAGAAGACATCATTGTCGTAACTGTGGCCAACTCTTTTGTTCAAAGTTAGTGTTATTGTCTTAATACTTTTTTAACTTAACTCTCATTTCTTTTTAACTCTCTTTAAAGGATTGCAAAGAAGCATGTTATTGTTCTTCATGTTTCTTATATTAAATCCATAGAGCTGCAGTGAGTTATCTAGAACCTAGCATTCGCATCAGAATGTAATTTGCTGGTATTGAAAGTATTGGTCCTAGATGTTCTACTCCCCATTTTGAATTGTATATCTTCATCTACTATCTAATTATCTACCTAACTGTGTCTAACTGATTTCTGATTGTTACAAATATCAATTTTTTTTCTTTTTCTGTTTAGTGTATTGTGTACAGATACATACTTACATTAGCTTGTAATCACTCTTACAATCTCTATAAAAAAAAAAGAAGAATATAGAAGAATCAACAAAGGGGATCTTTGTATAAAAGTATATAAGGCGCAGCTAATGAAAATTATTATGCTTGAACAATCAAAAAGAAGGGTCAAGTGCTGGAAAAATGTAGGCCAGAATGTGTAAATACTGCTGTGGAGCAGTTAGTATTTTTTTCAAGTTTGAGTTCAGTACAGTGTGTGATAAAAGCAGTAACAATAAGTGTTTGGTAACAACTAGTGAAGAGTATATCATGAGTATTCGGTTTTGAAAAGTAGTTGAAAACAATAAGCTGTTCAGTGAGTTATGGGGGTTGTCCGTAAAATAAGATCTCCAAGGCGCTGGAGTTGTGAGGAACACTTTAACGCAAGATCCGGCAACACTGACGTGTAGCTTGGTTCCCCGCCTACAAATCCCCTCACTCTGAGCTGTCTGCGACGCTTAGTCTTGCTTTGTCAACCATTCGTGATGGAGCTTCCACTTTCCCCCTACCACCAGATGCGAGGTACGTTCTGCGATTTGTTTTTTGTATGCTAAGGACACTATGCTTATAGAAATTCATTGTCAGTTATGTGAAGTGTATGGACATCAAAAACATGTGAAAATGGTGCAGAGAGTTTAAAAATGGATGTCCATGATGAACAGCATGCCAAATGACCATCGGTTTCAAAGTGATGACAACTTTGTGTTTTGGGATAGGAAAGGGATATTGTGCAAGTCCATGCCTACTGGGAAAATAATAAACACTCATTGCTACTGTCAGATTTTGAAGAACCTTCACAGTGTAATTCAGAATAAAAGAAGGAGCATGCTGACAAAGAGATGCGTTTTCATCAGGACAACACTCATCCCCGTGCTGCCCATGCAGCAGCTGACCTCATCAACCAATTTAGATGGGATAATTTCACACACCGCCTACAGCCCACATCTAGCACCAAGTGATTATCATCTCTTTCTTATGTTGGAAGTCACAACAGGCTGAAAGAAATTTCAGGACCGATGAGGAGTTGAAAGAAGAGGTTATACCCTATCTGCGCGCAGAGTGGGAGAGTTCTATGACAGGTATATGAAAAATGCTACACCGCAAGCAAAAATGTATCTATAGCAACAGAGATTATGTTGAAAAATAGTAGAAAGTCCAGGCTTTCCAACAATGTATGATTCATTGCAAATATACATATTTTTCTTTGCAAAAAAAATTTAGAGACCTTATTTTATAGACAATCCTTGTGTTTGTGAACAGGAGTGAAATTGAGAGTATTCTATTCATTCATAAAGTGTAGGATAGATATTTTGTAAAGAACCATCCTACACTACAAAACGTAAATATTACTTGCAGAAAGTGAATTGTAAATTTCTCTGTTTCTTACTGTTAATTCAATATTAGTTTCTATAAGTCATTATAATGTTTTTAGAAAATTGGACTGTATTTTGGTATTTATAATGTAATTGTATTTAAATCAATTTTGTTTTTAATTTGAATTACTATTTTATACATTACGTATTTATTATTATTATTTGGTTTATTTTATATATTTCAAAGTAATTAATAGTATACATAAGAAATTTTTACATGTATAATCTCTGAATATCCTTGTCAATCTGTGAACATATGACAATATATATTTGGATAGTTGGATAAGTTTGTACAAAAATAGAGTAGATGCAATTTTTCAGGCAAAAATTTATTCAGTTTTGTCACAGTTGCAGAAGAATAAGGTGTCATTGTGAAATATAACTCAACTTTTTGTCACATGTGGTTTTTTTTCTTAATTTTCTCAGGAAGATGATCTGGCAAAGATGTATAATATTGTCCATTTATCATTTTACCCATTTCCAGAAAATCAATTAAGATTATGCTAAAAGTTCCCAGGAAATAGCGCTATCATTTTTCCTGTTGATGAATAGTTTTTGTATTCTTTGAAGAAAGTTTCTGCTGCATTACAATATTTTGGCTGTTCCTTGATTTCAGGTTTATCCAAATTCATCAACCGTTGTTATGAAATGTCACAAAACTTTCGGTTATTGAGAAACTGCCCTAAAAACTGTGCTTAGAAATGTTTACAGATTCCTATGCTCTTGTTAATTTGTGAGCAAATGCAGTATCGGTCTTGCAGACAGTTTTTGGTTATGTAAATATCTATATAAAATAAGATTCACCTATTCATTTGAGCTGGCTGTTGTCTTTTGAACTACGAGTGCCATCTCTTTACATTATCAGCTTTTCAAACCATTCATACAAAGTATTCTGTAAATTAATTTATAAGGCATTAAAGATTATTTTTACATAGTTTAAAACCAATTATGTTTCATCACATGTGTAATCATGATAATGCAGACTAATATTATTCCCATAATTCATGAAAATTTTATTAACTTATTAGATTTTACTGCACATTACTGGTCAGCTCTTGTATAATGCAGTTTTTATATTGATGAAATGCTTAGTAATCTTGATTACTAGAAGATTATGTTCAAGAATACATTATTTTAATTGAAAAATATAGATAAGGAATAACAAAAACACTTCATTTCATCATTTTTCACAAGATTACCGTACGTTTATTAAAAATGTACAGTTTAAGAAACACCGTACATTTATTTTGAACTTAATACAAATACTCATAAGATATACAGACCAAATAGTCACTTAAGATGTTATATATTGAGAGGACAATGGTATAGTAAGCTTCTTTCTTTTTCTGTTTAACCTCTGGAACTACCGTAAGGTATTACTTCAGAGGATGATGTATATGAATGTGAATGAAGTGTAGTCTTGTACAATCTCAGGTTGACCAGAGAAGTGTGGTTAATTGAAACCCAACCACCAAAGAACACCGGTATCGACGATCTAGTATTCAAAACTGTATAAAAATAACTACCTTTACTAGGATTTGAACATTAGAACTCTCAACTTCAAAAGCTGATTTGTGATGTCGCGTTATCCACTAGACCAGAGTGTAATAAACTTAGATAAAATGTCTTGAATTGTACTTATGTATATTATTCATTTTTCATAAATAATCGCAGAATTAAGTTGCCACCCAATAATTTAATAAAAAAATTTTATTACTTGGCTTTTAATTATTTTTGTGTTTTTACAGATGTAGCAAATTTGAATCTGAGATTTCTAGGCTAAGAATATTGAAACCTGTACGAGTTTGTCAAGGATGTCATACAATGTTACGCATCCAGCAGAAGACTGATTCATAGGTAAATTGTGATTGATTTATTTATATGTATTGTATTAAACTTCAGGTTATTTTTATGAAATCAAGTAATTATTAAGAGTCTGTGGTAGTTTTTTTTTTCTAATATTAGTTGCTATATTATTGCACTTAGTACATGAGCTCCCTTTGTTGTCCTGAAAACCTAATCAGTATTCAATTTTTCACTAATATCTCTGGTTATCTAAGTTAAAGTAATATAATTTTTTCCATTAGAGTTTCAGTGACATTTGATTATGTTTAATACAGTTGGATCTTATTTCCTAATAGGAAATCAGTACAGTTCCAATCCACAAGTTTGTAAATTATCATTTGACGTTTATGAAATAGAAATCTTGATTGTGATATCATGTTAGAAACTTCTAATTTAAGTGAATTTTGTCATATCATCAGGTCATATTCAATCACCAAGTTATAGACTTAATCAACCCCCCCCCCCTTACTAAAAGAAAATTTGAACATTTGGCCTTGTTTCCTCACTGATTTTATGGAATGGTAGCTGGCTTTTCAATGTAAATTTTTTCCCTTTATTGACCATTTTATTAAAGTATATATGTATTTTTTTTTTATACGTTATCTTGTTATATAAATGTCTGCACAACTTTATCATTTATAACTTAACGGATTTGGTATGTCAATTGATTTATTAGGAGTAGGAATGGGATATTACTCATTGGATACCTTGGCTATAATCTTGGTTTTTGTACAGTTCCAGGTAGGAAACAGAGACCTTGGATCATACCAAAGGCCCACAAAATCTCTACCATGTTAAACTGAATAATAAAAAAGTGGCTGCCCTGCCAATTACCAGAAGTTGCCTCAGATGGAGCCAGTGTGGCTGACCCAACTTTATAGGAACTTATTGAAGGAAGAAGGAATAAAAGAAGAGGAAAGGAACGGTTAACTCAAAAGATGGACCGATGGTTTATCTATCTTCTTCCTCAGAATCAAAAACATTAATGTAAAAGAAAAAAAAAATATTTGAGTAAATTATTTGCAGCTGTTAACAGAATATGAATGCAGAATATTTTTTTATTTATTTCCAGTTTGTAGGGCATTTCTTTTTCATCCTAGAAATATGTTTTGGGAATTTTGAAGTAGACTTTTTGTCATTATTAATTTTAGGAGATTAGTGTAGTATTTTCTCATATAAGGTACCCTTATCAATCATTTTCTGTTTTAGTGTTTCTCAGTTGAGACATCATCTTCTTTTATCTTGTGCTGTGATAAAGCTTAATGCTTTAATAAAATTCAAACATAGTATCAGTATTTATCCAGTTTGTGGATAAAACTAAAATGATCTCGTTACTCTTGTAAGCAGATTACGTATGTTGTTTTCTGTATTTCAGACTTTTGATACCAGAGCTGTTGACATTTTATGGTATGCTGTACGTGTCAATTCTGCATCTTCAGAATTTTAATCTGGTTTTGCTACTAAAGATATCAGCTGAGTGCGGTGAGAGTTTATTAGTTAATTTTTGTTCCCTGTGATAATATAATGTGGGCTTATATAAATGTAATATTGCTCCTCTTTTGTTAACTCAAAGATGTATCTGTAGATAAATATATAAATATGTGTTATCGGTAATATTATGTATTCCAAACTGATTTACACCTTTTTTTTTTTTAATAGTTAATACGTGTTGTTTTTTTTTTAGCTGTAAAAGTTTGTTTGTAAGTTCATATTAATGTTCTGTATCTTTAAAATTAAAATGCATGTATATAAATATTTTTATAAATATTTAAAAAAAAAGAAAAAAAAATGTATTTCTACAAGTAGATATATTAAGTTTAGCTTATTTCAATTAATGCAATCTGTGTGCAAACCTGGAGAATTTGTGTAGCTGAAACTTGTAAAGCATTTAAAGTGTATTTATCACTAGTATTCTGGTAAATTATAACTAAAGAATTAACTTAATAGTGTCTGTATATATTACAAAATACTCCTTTAAGAATTTATTATACGTGTACCAAGTCAAGTAGTTCTGTTAACATTGTATATAATTTTTCCTTTTTTTTTTTAATTTTTAGAACTAAAATGATCGATAAATAAACCATTTTATGAATAATGTTTTAATATTTCATTTAGTAGGTATTTTTATATTTTTACTGTGATGAAACGGATAAAAAACAATGGCATTTATTAAAGGTTATGTTAAGTATAACATAAAAATAAATGTATGAATTACATTATTTCATTATATTGTAGTTTAAATTGTATGTATTGCTTAAGATTATTTTGTGTAATTCTAGTGAATTATTAATTAAATTACTGTATTTGGTATTGTTAATTTTATTTTGTTTGCAGTAGATATTATTTAACCATATTTTTGTGACCTAGCGAAAAATACGATGGATTTCTTCTGTTTTTTAAATGTTTTTTTTTTTTTTTCAATAGAAAAGTTCTTTCTGTATTTAATAATAAATAAAGCCATCTGAAGTTATTACTCAAAACTGTAAAATGTCAAACCTGTTTATAAAAAAATTAATTTTAAAGAATTCTTTAAAGTTGTAATATTTTTAGAAGTTTCATTCATTAATTTTTAGAAAGGTTGGCAGTTATAATTTTGGTTTAAGTTTATTAAAACAAAATATATTTATGTTTCAATGGTTTTTTGTCGGAAAAGGTGTAGATAGGAAACTTAATATTATGATTAGCTCTGAAATAACAAACTACTTAGAGACTGACGCAATTGATGTTTAGCTTGAACTAGATTCATATAATAATTTTTAGTTGTATTCATATACTTTAATCAACCAGTATCTTTTTCTACACTGACTCCTAAATGTACAGTTTTTTTGAGTATTATGTATTATTTAAGTTGTTGAATTCTAATTTTTCTGTGCGGTAGAGACATTAATACTTCATATCTCTTTTACTTTATGTGTTGTTTTTCACTTCATTGATTTCTCTTTACAGAGCTTTCTTTCAATAATTTTTCTTTGAATTATTTATTTCTGTAGTTATACAAATTATTTTACTGCAGTTCATAATTCCTTCTAATAAACAGAATTTCTAAATTTAGAAAGGAATTTAAACCCAACAAATTTTGGTTTGTTTATCGATGAGAATAGGTGAAGTAATAAACTTAAATGGTCTCTAGAAACATGTATGCTGGTTGAATCTCAGTTGAAAGGTATGCAGATATGTAGGATATTATGTAAATTTTTTTTTTAGCGTGCCCTCCTTGAACTTGGAGCTTTCAATACATGTACTTTTATAGAAATTTTAGATCTCAATTTTCAGTACATTATTAAATACATTTAGTTATGTATGTACTACTTAAATTCATGTTTATAATTTTTTTTAAAGAAACATAAAAATTCAAAAGAGGTTAAGTTGTTATGTTCCAACAAACATCCCCAAAAAAGATTATTAAAGAAATAACTGTTATTAGCAAGTTAGAAAAAACTTTCAAACACGTTTACACTTCATTGGTGTAATGAAGAGACAATCAGCTAAAAATGTGTGAGAATAAATCAGACTTTAGAATATCATCTATTTAGATGTATCCAGACATGGCTGTTGCAAATGAATCCTTAATCATTCATATCTAAATCTTATAATAGTAAAATTCCCCGTAATTACAAAAGGAGATAGTGAAATTATGAAACAGAAGTGGAAAAAAATGGTGAATAGATATCATCATATGTGCAGATGGTACAAATTTGGAATTGTCATGTGCGCTGAAGAAGTTAATCTTTGTAATCTTTCAACCATGATAGAGAAAATGTTGGGTGTAATCAAAACACTAGTTTCATTTTCATTTTCATTTTTCAGTTCTTAAAATTATTTTAAAAATTACATCTGCTCAGTGTTAAACATTGAATTAACATTCACTAAGTTATCATTCCATGGTGGAATGATACTTTAATGAGTGATAGTTAATTATTTTAGAGATGACAGTGTGAATAATTCATGAAAGATCTGAATAATTGTTATCATTTAAGTTTTATTGGTTTTGAACTGTTGCATATCTGAAATTTTTTCTGTTTTCTATTGAAATATAAGGTGCTCTGTTTTTTTCTGTTTTGCACTCCTAATAGTTAGGTGTGCCTTTTAATCAAAAGGCAGTGTCTTTATTACTGTAATATGACCAAGTTTGGAACATAAAATAAATGTAGATTATATAATATTTGAAGACATAAAAGCAGAAGTATTGTGTTAAAATTAGATCATATTGCTGCAAACAGTAAATAATCTTGTGTTTTAAACCGTAGTTAGTATCACTTCATGTATTAGTATTTATTCTGTAAACTATAAGATTATTCATTTAATTTACTTAAAAATTTAACTTATGCCAAAGCTTCTAGATTTTAACCTTTCGGGTAAATTGTAAATTATGATTATTAAGAGTTTTTTTGGTGGCTTATAGTTTTGGTAAATTCATTTGATATGAGAAAAACTGGCTACACCTTATATTTTTGGATGTTTTGTAATTAAGGAAATGCACATAGACACATAATTGATTTCTTCTTGATTTTATAATAAGTAATTATTTTAAAATATTAAAAAAAAAAAAATAGTTTTTTTTTAATATTATCTTTCATAACAAATTTCATTAATGAGATTTTGGTTTATTTATTTAATTTTTCAGTATTTATATGTTAAAAAAAAATAAAAAATGTAATTTAACTAATCTACTATAGAGTATCATATAATCCATTTATGTTTTAATTTAGTCTTATTTTCCTTCTAGTTCTTACTACAATGATAAATAATTGTTACTAAATGAATTTGATTAATTTGTGTAATAGTATTAATTATACTCCTGTTTTTATATCATGATCATGTTTAGATTAACAGGTTTGATATATCTACATTCCTATTTTATTTAATATTCTATTGTATCGGTTAATTATAGAATTTTAGTACTAGTTATTTTACAACGAGTAATTATTTGTAATTTTAGTAATCTTGTTATGTTTAACAAAATTATCTATATTATTATTATGTATAATTTCTTAGAATAACTTTTTTTTAGATTCATAAATATTGTTTATTACTTTGTTGATTGTTGAAAGCATGAATGACAGTAGTCTTATGTAGTGGGAATTTCGTTGCCGATTGGAGACAGTTAGTTTAATGCATTTTTTCCCAGTGAAAGGAATACATTAAGTTATAGCTTACACTTTCTTGTCGCATTATTATTATAATACCTAACGTACCAATCAGAGTTGCTTTCTCGAAGAATAATGATGTTTATTACACATTCGATCCATGTTGTGAACAGACTGGGTGTACTTGTTATAATGCTAAATATTGTTTGCATTTCATAGGTTTGGTGTAACGATATGTAGCAATATATTTCAGCTCGATGAAGAAGCAATGGAAAATCATTTTATTCCTTGCTCTCAGTAAGCTTGGCAGAGAATGCTTCTGAGAATTTCTATGCTGTTTTCAGAAGTGATTTTTAACTAGATCAGGTTTTCTATAATCATTATCGCATTTAATGTACATATTTACTTGTAGTGGGGTATTTTCAAAGCTACTTTCACTTATTTTTTTATGTTTTTAGTTGTAGGTTCATATAAAAAAAAATTCAAAATTAAAGGAGTGATAAATTTTTTATATAACTATTTATTTATATGAGTGGTAAAATCCTGTTTGTCTAGGTAAGATATTGAATGAAATGCATTTCAGATTATCCATTGCGAGTTGAATATTTTCTATATATCAATTTTACACCATTAACCAAACTTATTTTTTGTATTAGCTTACTAGTTAATACAAACTACTAGCTGCTACTTTACCAATTGTGCTGTAGAGTAGCTTTTTATTTATATGTTCATTTTCTATATAAAACTATACAATATAAACCTGGTATTTTAGATGGGATACTAGAATTAATTATACGTATTAGTTTATATGTGTTTATTTCAGAACAACATATACAAATACTATTGTATCCCTTTAATTTGTAATTGTTAATTTTGATCGGTTTTTGTTGTATTTATTTGAATTGATTATGTGTATTTGCACTATAAAAAAAAAAAAAAACAGCATGTAAATAGGAAACCATTACTTAAAAACAGAAATGAAACTAATCTGGATAACCCAGCTCAGGAGTGAATGAATGGAATCAAAATAACAGGATTATTTTTGTTTTTATTTAATATCTGCCTGAAAATTATAATCATTGATTATAATTCTTCCTAATTAATTTGACTAATAGGTAGTTTTAAATATGGGATGAATTAATTTAAAATTATTTTTAAATACATAATCTTGATGTAAACTTCTTTTTTATAATCATTCTTCATTCATTCTTCTTCTATTTTTACTGTTTTTATAACCATTGCATTCATGTTTCAGCAATTTTTAGTATTGTTTTTAAGTATTATGTTTTATTTGTGATATGTTTTATTAGGTTTTATATTTAAGTTTGAACAATTAACCAAATGTGAGCTGATGCTTTGTTATTTCTGTTTTATATTTTATCATATACTTTATCTATTTTTTACGTTATGAAATTTGTTAATTTTTTATTTCTGTAATGTAGTTTACTGTAGATTATTTATTTTATTTACATTTCTCAACCTGTAATATTTTAAAGTTGTACATAAAAATTATATATTATTTGTTAATAATAGTTTTGTTAATAGGTTTTTTTTTTAATATATACTGTTTTGTTTTCTTTATTATTAATTTCTGTCTCTTTTTTATGGCTGTGCCATTGAATTTTTTTTTTGTTTACAAAATATTTATGAAAATAAATTTTTACCATGTTTTCTTATGTGTTTATTTATTTTTATTTTTTTGGTCAGTCTAGTAGTAAATATAATTAACATTATATACTAATTAATCAAATTATTCAGTATTTGTTTTTTAGTAATTATAATACACTTTCACCTACATTTAATTATAAAGTATGTATCCTAATCAGTACTCATTTTTTTTCCATAAATTAAAAAGATAAAAAGACATAAAACTTTTTTTTTTTAAATACTATCTAATACTACATTAATAATTTTTTTGTGAGAAAATTTAGAATTTTAAAATGTTTTATTAAATTTTAGTATTATTTGTAAGTGGTTGTGATTCTTTTGAAAGCATTTGTGGAATATGAAGTACAGTTAAGTCTTGTGATATTTTTTAATTGAAAAAAAAAAGTATATATGTATATATATATAAATATATATAAAACATATGAATGCTTATTATATTAATAATCTATTTGACATAAATAATTATGTTTTGTGATAAAATAAAATTTCCATCTTAAATTAGATAAAATAGTAATTGCAATATTAAGAAACAAATTCAAAATTTGATTGTTTTATTTTTTGTATTCTTCATTACAAAAAGGACATATCATTTAATGAAAGTTTCAAAAAATAAATTTTTATTTAAATTCTACTTCGGATACATTTTCTGTAAAACACTAAAAAAATGGCCGAACTATATTAAAAAAAAATATAAATTTAATATTTTGATCACTATTTGTATTTAGTGTAAAAATTTTTGAGAATTTAATCTATTATTATTCTTCTTTTATTATACGACTGTCTCGCACCAAAAATATTGCAATTTGTTTAATAATTAATGAAACAGCTATACGACAGCTAATGGACACTGGTCAAATTTATTTATTAAACTTTTAATATTTTATTTAATGCTATTTGCTGGATATTTAAAAAAAAAACTATTAAAGCCGCTATTTTATTACAAGTGCAATTTTTTTAGTTATTCAGCAGTATATTATCACTTCAAAGAATTCCTTCTACTGTATTGCAGATCCTCAGTTTCTGCTACTTTTACATAAAATCCCTACATTTTTTTTATCTAAAAAGCTTATAATTTACATCAGAGGACTTTATTTTACCTCATTAAGGTTTAATAAAATAACTCTGTCTTGCGTGGAACATAATTTTGAACTTTGCTCTTGGTGGTAGGCATTATCCTGGGAATGGTATTTCTTTAATAAAACCTTAATCCACTAGTATGAATTACCTTCTTTTTAATCTTCTCTCTTAAGTTTTATAATAACGATTAATTTTTTTTTTTTTTATCTATAGTAAATAATAATTTGCTTTTCATTTTATTATATGTAGCAATTTTTCCAATTGTTAAAAATTATTATAATATGATTTAATGAATGAGATTTTATATAATGCGTAATATGAAACAATGTAATTTTATTATTTTTTCCTATCTTTAGCAACTGTTCCATGATACAAAACATTGCAAAAAAAATTTATTATTGATTTACAATGAAATATAAGAAAACATAAAATTAACTTCTAATATTTTTTAAGTTAAGATGTAAGTACATGAGGTACAGAATTGCAAAGTATATAATACAAGCTACCTTTTTTCAGAAAGATTCTGAATTTAAAATCCTGGTAAGACATGAGATTTTTTCAATTTTCAGAATGTCATATTATTCTCATACATAAGATTTAAGCATATAGAAAATAAATAAAATGAAATCATTGCTATGTTTTCCAATAAAAATATGCATTTACAAAAAAAAAAAAAAAAAAAAAAAATGGTTATTTTCTGTAGGTAGTTTGTACAAGGAAATAGCTCAAAGCAAAACAATTTTTCTTTAAACTAATTAAATACATCTGTAATTAAAGATAACAGTTATAATAACAAAAAATTCAGTTGTTCTCAAAATCCTCACCATTTATCATTCTCTTATCAATTCTGCCAATATGCTTTTGGCAGTGTGAGAATGTTGATTTGGTAGTGTGGAAATATTGATTGGATTGAACTAACTTCCTTTTTAAATTTTTTCATAAATTTTCTTTTAACTAGCTCTTTTTCAGTTAGGTGATTACAACTTACGCGTTAGAAACAATCATCTCTGTAAGTTTTGTTTGACTTTACTCTATGGTAGCAAACCAATTATCATAAGTAACATTGTCTTGTCGTCAGATATCAATAGAACTGATGATTACAACTTGGGGCGTTAGAAACAGTTGTGTCTGTAAGTTTTGTTTGGTTTATTGTATTGCTAGCAAACTGATTATCATAAGTACATTATGTGGAGTGTAATATATCTTTTAAAGAATGAACAAAAATTTCTCCCATTAATTTTCATATTGAGTATATGATTATTTCAGCATTAACTGATAAAAAACTTTAGAAATTTAGTCTTACTCCTCCTCATGTACTGTATAAATGAAGTTATAAACTACCTAAAAATATTGCATCATTCATTCTGTATATAATATATACAGTGTAAATTTGTTCGCAATTTTCAAAAAATATTTAACCCTTGGGAGCCAGCTTATAAACAACAGTTGACCGACATTAAAATCTCATTTTTTATTGAATTTCAAGATGAAGAATCTAGCTAAATTTGTTTTTTGATACTGCAGAATGAAAAACTAGTTCACTTAATTATTATTGTTCTACAACACAATTGAAGTGCAAGTAAAATAATTTTAAGACATCATACAATAATCCTAATAAGTGCTCTAATCTTTTAAAATGTTTGTGTTTTGCAACATATTCATCATGAGTACTCTTTAATTACATCTATGTGAATATTAGTTAATAATTTTTTTCAACTTTCTTTGATAAAATACAATTTTCAGGGTTTTTAAGGGTATTACTTCAATTTTCTTCTTTACATCCCAGAAAGTAAGTTATAATGTTGTATCCAAACAGATTGCATAGGCAATGCTGTTTTATTTATGTTGTCAGTTCTAACTACTCAGAATTGAAGATATACCATGTAATGATATATATATATATAGAGAGAGAGAGAGAGATAGATGAGCATTTAAGGAAGTTATGTACAGTGAGGTCATTGACAATTGGTAAAGGAGATATAATGATATAATTTCTCTTTGAATGTAGTTATTGACGCTGCATGATCACATCTGTATTAAGAAAGTATGGTTAAGATTAATTAAATCTGAAATATGAATAACCTTCATTTCTGAAAAAAAAAATCAACCTTAATCGTTTTTTTATAGTACTGCATTAAAAATGAAGTGAACATTTAGAAAAGTACAGTTATTTTAGAGAAGATAAATATTGTCATGTAACATATTGATAAATGTTTTCTTTGTTACTTATAAATAACCGATAAATACAGGGTGAATTCCATTACATTATATTAGCTTGACTCAGCAATTGCTTAAAAATTATTATGTATGCGAAATTATAAGTATTCTTAAATTAAATAGCATAATTTGCTTAAAAATATGTTATTCATACTACTTAAGCATTATGCATAACAAGGGTAGTTGTAAAATATTAGTTATTTATTCATTAACCCAC
>JAAAKQ030473020.1:9227-23327 GCA_010016005.3 Zanna intricata | reverse complement strand
AGCAACAAATTTAGTGTCTATAAACTTTACCTTTTAATTTTATACAATATATTAAGCTGCAATTCACTAGTTTTTTTAAATTTTTTATATCTATACCATTTGCACAATTACAAATATCAATTTTCGACATCTTTTACATGTCTATATAAAAACGTATCTATAAATAAAATTAATATTTTATTGTTGTTAAAAAGTTTTGTAAGTTTATAGATTTATAATAATGAGTCTAATTGATGTTATGTTATGAACAAATTAAAGATAAGTATTCTTATGGTATTTTAAGCTAATTATCTATACAAATGTAGAATTTTTTAACGCTACAACGTTATGTCAAGATGATGGGAAAAGATTTAAAAAATGATTAGAATATAAACAATCTAAAGAGTTATTACAATATCTTTCATCAGCCCGAATTTGTAGATAATGATTTAAGAAAAGTGAAGAGTTGAAAATCTTTGTGCAAAAGTGACTATAAGGTGGTGAAATTTTACACAGTGGGTTTGAAGAACCCCACTGCATAAAATTTAGCCCACTGAGCTGGTCTAGTGGTTAACGTGTCATTACAAATCAGCTGATTTCAAATTCAAGAGTTACAAGATTCAAATCCTAGTAAAGACAGTTACTTCTATAAGGATTTGAATACTAAATAGTGGATAACCGGTGTTCTTTAGTAGCTGGATTTCAATTAACCGTAAATCTCACGAAGGGTCAACCCTAGAGTATACTAGACTACATTCACATTCATTCATATCATCCTCTGAAATAATACCTCGCGGCGTAGCCAGAGACTAAACATTAAAACAGAGTGGGTTTGAAGAAGGTTGTTTCATGCTATCAAAAGTATTTGGAATGAATGGTAATGTAGAAAAATAAATATGTAAGCATTTGAAATCATTATTAAATTTTTCATTTCTTCAAGTATTCTCATTTTGTTACCAATCTTCCCTTACTTTTGAAAAGTACCCCTGACCTATATGTAACAACATTATTTACTATAAGTCCCGGGTTCCAATCCTGGTCAGGCATGGCATTTTTCACACACGCTACAATTCATTCATCTCATCCTCTGAAGATGTAACTTAACGGTGGTTCCGGAGGTTAAAAAAAAAAAAAAAAAAAAAAAAAATTACTTTAAGTAATACAACTGAGTAGATGGTTTATTAAGAAATACTAACAGAAATTTTAGAAGCAGTAATTAAAAAAAAAATTCTTTAACATGCAGGGCTTTAGTCAAAATTAAATATTTGGAAGAATATTAATTATAAATTAGTTTATTTTATGATAGTGACGGTCACGCACAGATCACAGCCAGCAACCACTTAAATTAGGAAAAAAATTCTTGAAAGGTGGGTTCATACATAAAAGTTGTACTATGCTAACCTTTGAAGTGAAAACGTGAAATAACTCATATTTCACATTATCTTATGGTATAACCAAAGTGGATGTGGGGATTCGGTAATTTCAACATATTCATAAATTTATATTTTGAATTATCCATGCCCACAACGGCTAATTTTTCTACCTTAATTCTATGTAGTAAATTAAAACTTGGAACTTACAATAAGAATTATAAATTAGGTTATCTTTATAAGTTATATGGCTATGTTTACAATTTTTTTAACTTATTTAAAAGAATAATCTGACAATTAAAATTAACAGCATTTTACTGAAAAAATTAGTTAGCATATCTGAAAGACTTAAGGTCTTTGTATTGGGTCACAACTGTTAAGTAACCTAATATAAATCGCAAATCAAAATCTAAATCATAAATCACAAAAAGGTGACAGTTATTCTCAAGAATAACAAGCTTCTTACTGCCATTGAATAGGTGTTGATTAAACTGTTGGTTTAAAGTACATCACTGCCTACTAGGATGTAGTATACAATAGAGTATTATACTATATTACACTGTATGGTGTAGTATTACAGTACAAATTCAAGTGTAAACCAGCTTCATTCAAAAAATTGCTATCGATTTTAATTATTGGGATTATATTAAAATTCATATAATACTAGTATGTACAGCAACAACAATGTAACAGCAAGTAATTTTAATACTACATGCAGAACAATAGTTTAAAAAAACCTTTAATAATTAAAAAAAAAAAAAATACAAATAATATAATTTTTATTATTAATACATTTAAAAAATACTGTCGTTCATTATTTACAACAAATTAAACTATTAACAACAGTCTATGCTTATTAATAAACATTCACTACAGTCTATTTCAATCATAATAACTATTTTGTAAATGATTAAAAACAAAAATTAAGATCTAAAGCTGATTTAAAGCAGTATATATTATGCAAGAAATTAATTTTTCTTTTTAATAGAGGAACAATTTACAACGTAATAACTAAAATACACAAACACTTAAGTTATTAATACTGACTAGACAAAATTTAAATATTTTATAATAATAACAATAAGAGAGATATTGTGCATTCATTTTGAATTTTTAATAATATGGAAGGATTATATAATATTTAAATTGAAGAAAAAAATTTAATAAATAATTACTAACCTCTTTTATTATTTTTAAGCTGATTTTTCATTGATAATTTTTTTGGGTTAGGATATTCAGGATTTTCAATTGCACCTTCACCAAATTTTAGCTCTAAGAAATCATGTATATTATTCGGAGCAGAAACAGACCTTCCAACAAAATCAATAGTTGAAAGAGGTTTTAAAAAATGTTCAGGAAATTCTTTATCTTGAGGATGTGTTTTAAACCACGTATTTTTAGTCATTGTTCCATTTCGAGAATAGAATGGAAATATATCTACGTGTAATCTATTAACTGTACTGAACTGAACTCTAAAAAACTGACCTTCAACTGCTTTTTCCCATACAAAACCTTGTTCATCAGTCACTGGTTTTGTATTTGCCCTTTGCAACCAGGTACAACGAGGAATATCTTCTTTATATATACCGACATCCACATCATAATCCCATGGCAATATATCACCATGGCGCATAGCACCAAGAAGGCTACCTCCTTCAAGCCAGTAACGAACACCAGATCGTTCTAACTGATGGAAGACATGGCGTGCAACTCTACGGAGACCAGCTAAACAGCAGGGTGGTGTCCATTTTCCTTCCCATAAATAGGGTGGTGTCTCATCAATAACTGTACCTACAAAAAAATAAAATTGATAAAGTCTTAAAATTAATAAGAACATAATTGATAACTCATCAGCCCAACTTTAAAAAAGAACTAACAAAAGCAATGCAAACTCACAAAGCATCTTAAAAATGTTTTACTATTTCTTTATTAAACCACACAAGACTTCTATTACAATAAAATCACTACATTTCAATTTGCTTGTAAAACAAAATTATTTTGAAACAATGTACATTCATTTAAAACTTAAAAAAAAAAAATAAAACGTCAAAGTCAAATGCGGCACACTGACACATTTCCTTGACCAAAGAAAGTTTGAATCGGCAAATCAAATATCAAGTCCATGCTGTTTTGTTGTTTTTTAGACAATAGGGGAGTCCTCCACACAGAATATATGCCTTAAGAACAAACTGTCAAGCAAGTTTTTTATAAGGAATCCTTGAAAGGCTCAGAAAAAAGATTTGTGTCAGACCAGAAATTTCAATTGCTTGGATGCTCCACCATAATAACATCCCCTGTCACACAATTATTTCCATCAACCACTTTTTGATGAAAAAAGGGATTCCAGTGATTCCTCAGCCTCTCTATTTGCTTGATCTTAGTCTTTGTAACTTTTTTTGTTCTCTCGGATCAAAACTCACTTGAAAGTAGTAATGGGAAGAATCATGAACGTGTCATTCCTTCAATTCGATTTTTTAAACTAAATGAAAGAATAGAGAATCAGTTTGAGGGAAAACAGATTCTCAACAATGAACTGGATTAGGTGATAGGAAGACATTTACAGGGTTTGCATCAGTTGAGTCGAACAGGAGTATGAACCACTAAGCACGGGTGAAGAAGAGAGAACATGCGCATTAGATTTTACAGTACTGGTAGTGGGGGTAAGGAAAAGAATCATTGAATCAGAATCCTTTCCGAGAATCGAATCAAAAGAATCATTTATCTCACCACTAACGACAAGGACATCATTTTGGTACTGTCAAAAACATCCAAAGGAGCATAACCAACGAGCTGACAGCAATTTCAGTTGAAGCTTTCCAGAACCAGTTACAACAACAACAAGAATGGAATAGTTCCTGCGCTGATATATTGCTGTCTGAGGGAACTACTTTGAAGGAGGTAAAATTGATATAAAAGTAAAAATTTATATAAAAAACATTATAATTTTTCTAAAAAACTCATATTTCTCTGTACTATTAAACAACAAATATAAATAAATAACCTGATCCACCAAGTACAGAATAAAATTAAATTATGTAAGATGATACTTACCTTACATCATTATATATGGACAAGAATACTTGGATGAATTTCTTGCATCTTCACTTGATCCAATTTTTTAATTATTAATGTAAATTATGTGTATAATAAATAATGATATAAGGTGTCATCCTACCTAATTTAATTTTATTCCATACTAGATGGATCAGTTTATTTATTTAAAAAATAACATTAGTATAACAAAATTTTCTTCAGAAAGCCTTGGTCATCCTGTGGGTCTTCCCTTTACGTAGACATCTGCTTATTTCAAACTGATTTTACCATCAATAAATGTTATGGTCACTGGAGGAACACAAACTTTCTACGGAATACAGGTAGAACTGTACACTGATTCATATTTAGCAAAGTCCGTAACACAGAATGTTTTCTCTTCAGCAGTCACCTTTGCTAGTGGTATTTTCATACCGAAAGATGGGGAGTAAACATGTGCGCACCTAATACTGTCTTTTTTTCTCTTTGTTTTTAGCCTTAAATCAACACTATATATCTCATCTATGAGATAATATAGCAAATTATAAAACCTTAACATTCTTTATTGTTCACCTGTTATTAAGTAATTTAATTCTGATAAAACTTACCAAAACAACGAGGTGTATCTCGTCTACATCCAAACCACTCAGTTACACCAGTCTCCTTAACAACTTTTTTAAGCTGTAAATTATGAAACATCTTTTTTTGTCTATCTCGTTCAAGTTGTAGAAGCTTCCACTGGGCATGATGTGAATTAAATAATGATTTACCACTACTGAAAAATATATCTGTTATAAGCTGAACCTGTTAAAATGTAAAAGCTATATTTAGCATTATAATTATACCACAGTAGCCCTAAATTGATTTAACTATTATAATCAAATCATATATCAATTTAACAATAGAGATTTTTTTTGATTAGCATGCAACATATAAAGCTTATGAATAAGAATACAATATGGAAATTTTGTTACGTGTGAAAAAACAAGCTGAACAGAATTCAAATGCTTCCAGTTGAGAGACAAGTACCTAATGATCACTCTTCCATGGCATGGAAAAAATAATTCTAAGGGCACAATGAATTTAACCATCACCACTAATTTTGGCACAAAAGGTAGATAATTAAAATATCATGAACCAAAACACAAACTGAACAAATATATATTTTTTTCAGATTTCTTTTAAAATGAATAATACTATTTATATGTTCATAAAATACAACAAAAACATGCCACAAGCATTTAACAGCCTCAAATCGCAATATCATAATCTCTTTTTCCTAAAAAATTTAAAATAAGAAAATCATTTAAGCTTATGTTAAGTGGCTAGCAAGAGCTGGTATTTGAATGAATGTGTTAGTAAAATACTTTATTCATTGAGATTTAGTTAATGGTATTATCTCACTGCAAATTTCACTTAACTTGACACAACTTATATAATAAACATTACACTACTGCCACATTAAAAGGATGAACCAAAACAGTCTGACAACAGATTTTTAACTTCTTTATGAACACAAACTGGTTCAAATACACTCAAGAAGAGATGAAAGAACTAAAAATCATGAAAATAACAAAAAAAAATTACTAAAGGAAAGCCACCACAGAAAGAATCAAAATTTATTGGAAAAAGATAAAAGAACAATACATAAAGAAGTAATTTTACCTAACCATGTCCTGGTGGGTAAATTTTAAACAAAAACAGAAAAAATAATTTTCTTTTTTGGTATATAACATCAATATTTAATTTATATACTATTAGTAGTTTATTTAATATATGATTAAAGAGAGTACCACAATTTTTTAATCTAATCATGTTGCCCATAAGCTGAGAAAATCCTTTTTACCCCTGACCCTTCTTAGGGGCAAAACTATCATCCATCTGCTTTGTAAAGAAATACCACCTTTAAAGTTTAGCAACATATTGAAACAAACAGCAGAACAAGAAATTAACATAATTCCATTGTTTTTTTCTGTTCTAGAACGACTAAAAGTACATGTTTTACAATAACCGTAATTTAAAATTGATTATGCAAAGATAAGTTTAACGGAAATAAATGAGTTAAAGAATAAAATAAAAAGAAAAATCACAACTCTTTAAAAGTCACTTTTCAATCCTAAGTTTGGTTGTAAAAAATTAGTATTTAACATAACTAAGTTGATATTTTAATTTCTACTTGCTACAGCAATAAAATTACATTAATTATCTCTAAGATACACATTAAAAATCTATGAACATAGGCTTAAAACAGATAATCAAGACAACTGCCATAAACTGTTTCAAGCGAGTGTCACTCTAGGAATTCTATTATCATTTGAAAAATAAACGTCAGTTTTTGTATGTCAACTTAATTTCACCTAAATTTTTTTCTGTAAGTTGTAAGTCTAATCCATATGTCTTATTTCAACTTATGACAGCAAACTCCCTAATTTCCTTACAGAAATAAACTAGTTTAGTGTACCAATATACTTTTATTGAAAGGGCAGATGCTTAAAAGTTATCACTACTAAAAATAACACTGCCACTTGGATGTTAAATACAATTACACAGTAACTTTCAAAATTTACACATATTTTAAGTATAATTTCAAATAAAAATTTTTTTTCATAATTTTACTTACATTTATACCTTTAGAAGCAGCTTGTATATAAAATGCATCAGGGAATGGTAACATTAGTGGATCAGATAACTTATGAAGAATGTCTGATTTCATAAACAATGCATGCCGTCCTCTGACGAAATCACAATCATCAGCACTCTCTGCATTACTAAATTTAATGAACCATTCTTTTGTCTCTATTTGAAGTTTTACACATTTAACAGGCTTAGATGACTTGATTGGTATAGCCAAAATGCTTTGAGACTGTTTATGAAATGCCTCTAATAAAATACTGAATACTTGTTTGGTTGAAAATCTTATTGAATCAGGTACAAATAATACATATTTTCCTTTAATATGAAGTAAAGGAATCCTTTCTTCAAATTCGCTATTTAACGATGGATTTAAATTTATTACTTTAACATTTTGAAACATCGGGGAAGATATGTTTATATTTAGCGGAGGATATAGCGGTTTATCACAAACCACAAGTATTTTAACATTACTGTATATACTAACAATAGACTTTAAAGTATCCGGAATATCATTATCAAATTCTTCAAAGGATCGTATTATAATTGTTACATCATTCACTTTATATTCGTTTTGTGTTCTTTTTTTAAGTTCTTCGTGCGAAGGTACATCATTGGTAGGAGCGGCAGGTATAAAACCATTTTGGGGTTTACTTCTAGAGCGCATTGACAATAACATCCAAATAAAATAAAGAACTAAAATATTTAATAATATTATAATTAAAATTATTAATTTTACAAATTTGATTCTCATAATCTTTAAATATGAAACCTATCAAGCACTCCGACAGTGATGACACCGCTGATTTTCTATGAAATACTTGCTCTCGGTAAATATGGACATTGCAGTACACTAAATGAATTAATGTTTTCTTCCACAACAAAAATAAACAAAAAAAACATCCTGAAACTTCACTAAACTAAAAACAATCTAACCTAAAAACTGCATACTGTGCAAAAATAAACAGGTGCTCAAGTTGCGATTTATGTCAAAAACAGCTGTTCAACTAACCCTTCCGAAGTACTTTTAGAATACTACTCGGGTTATTATTTTACAATATTACAACGATTTTAAATTTGAATTCTTCAAGATTTAAAGTCAGGAATTAAAATTATCATTCTGCGAAAATTATGGCTTTTATTTACTGATAATCTTGCTTTTTATCCACTTTGCTTGATCATGAGAACTTGCTACTGATCCTTTGTAAAAATGTTTTCAAAATAATTTCTGTAATTATTTTTAACGTAATCTATCACAAAAACATTAGTATTGGATAAAGATTTATTTCTATTAAGAAGTTAATACGTTATTATATATTGTTTATTCAGTATTATAAGTAACAATTATTGCCAAAAGCCACCATCTTATTTACTAACAAGGTTTGAAATAATTCCGAAGGTCATTGCATTGGTTGAATTTCGAGTTATAAAAACACGTTTTGTTTACGTGTCTTGCATCTGTTAATTTTTAAAATTTATCAATAAGTAAGTCAATTTACATACTTTGTTTAATTAATTCTGTTTATGTAATGACAACTTAGCTTGTACATGTGTCACTTTATGTTAACGAATTGGTAGTTGATCTTTCAATACTTTACTTTCAAAATCTAACCTTAGTAAATTAATTAATGTTATTGACTGGTATGTAAAAATAGTACATTTGTTGTTAATTATTGATTTTTTTTTGTATTTTATGAAATTTGAATGTAAAAAAATACGTTATCCAAAGTATCTGTGTGACTTGTTGGTAATTATTTTATATAAAAGTAGAATATACAGACATGTACATTAAATAGGTTTAGGTACAAGGGAGTTCATTGTATGATAGTTTGGCATATCTAATTTATCTCTAAAATCAAAGGTTCGCCAGAAATTATTTGAGTAAATAAATACTAAGCACTAGTAACAAATGATTAGCAACAATTTTTACAGAGTGATAATGTTATTACTTCTTTAAACAAGGAGAATTAAATTTAAACTTGTATGTATATTTCCAGTTTTATTACATTTTATTACTTTAGCCCGTACCTCTGTTCACAAAACTCTAATTTATTAATTTATTACTATTAATTATTAATTATCTATTAATTTCACTATAACTAATTTTAATCAATCCTAACGTCTTTCCACAAGATTCTAATGCCTTAACCCTGCCCTCTCTCCACAGAATGGATTAGCATCTCAACAAGACACTATAACTCACAAAACTGATAGCTAATTTACTAAAGTATTAATAATGCGGCATGGACTTTGAACTTGTATTAGCCACCCGCTGTCCAAAAACCGGCTTTATGACATTTAGGTATTGTGTTTTCCTGATCCTAAGCATATCTACTGTAGTATATTAAAATGTGAAAAAATTGAAATTGATCAATTAATTCTTCAGAATTACAAATTGATTTATTCACAAATACATGCTATCAGTTAAATAAAATATAGGATGATTTAATTTGTTCTATAAATCTTAAATACTTGTATTGTTGCATGTGCCTCCTGTTGAAGTAAATGATGTAGTATGAAGTTATAATGTAAATCTTGTGTTTATTTGTTATGTAGACTGAATTTACTTGTATAATTTTTATAATTACAACTAGATTTAGAATGACTATCAGATATGTTTATAACAGTCTAATCTCATTCCTGCAATTAAAATCAGGGTTGATAATGTATTGAGTAATACTAATTAATGAATTAGTTAGTCATCTATTACTCTAAGTTTAGAAAATTCAGTTGAAATGCAAGTTGGAGGTTAATGCAACTGGCTTCTTGCCACCTACGATTCCTATTGCAGTTCACTACTGCAATTAACAGTACACTGCTCTATTAGCAATGATAACACCAATTTTTGGGATAGTTCTAATGCAGATAGAACTATGGTACACCTTAGTGAACTATGTTCACGCTTTCTAATCTTTGATGAGCAATAATCTTGTTTAATTTTTATCTAATCATCACTTGTGTAAATGATTTATTTTTGGTTTTTAAGTTCCATTTTTAAAGGTTCTTTTAATTAAACTAAAATTTCTATATTATCTACTATAGAAATACCTAGAAAAAATTCCTTCACTTGTGGGTTAAAATGTTTATTTGTCTTTCTACCATAACTGTTAAATTGCTTAATCATTTGATATAAATGCTCTAATTGAAAAAGCACGTCTGATTTGTAAGAATTTATTAATGTGATAATTTTCATTTTTTCTCCTAAGAGTCCCATTCCGAACAAATGGCTTTATAAAAATCTTCATATATATATATATATATGTGTGTGGCTTTTTAATTGTTATTTTTTCAAAAATTAGTAATGCGAGTTGTTAACATTAGATAGAGTTTAGCTAAATCACTATTAGTAATAGTTGGGCTAATTATTATCTAATTCCAAGTTTTAAGTAATTCCTTTAAGTCTTAAATTTTATTATGATTTGTATAAATTAAAAAAAAAAAAAAATCAAGAATTGATTTTTTGGAGTCTGATTTGAGATGGGAACAAAAGGGAACAAAAATGTAACAATAATTTTTTAGTGTTGATCATTAAAGATGCTTTTACAAAATCAAACATGTCCAATAGGTTGATGGTTTAACAGATTAAAACATATCCTTACATATTACATATTTTTTAATGAAATTAACTAATATTGTTAGATTTTTTTATAGATATATTAAATAATGTAATTAAGTTGACACTAATAATATTGGTAATTGTAGTTTTATTCAGGTTATGTAATGTTATAGGAATTGCTAAAAAAAATTTATTGTTTCATTCAAATTTATGGTTTCATTCTTGATATTGATAGTTTTATTCTATCAGTTTTTTCAGACTAAATATGTTCATAACAGATTGTAACGTAGTAAAGAATTTATGGTTGTTCATTTTATTATGGAATTACTACATGGACTATATCATTTGTGCATAGTCTGATCTCATTAGGTGTGCAAGAAACAACTTTAAGAATTTGCTTTATTAATGATGTGAATGATTTCACCTGAAAGTTTCAATTTTTTCCTATGAAAAAAGTTTATGTGAAATAGATATATATATAAAACATAGCATATACAATTCTAGCATAAACAGTAATAAACCTTACTGAACAGATAAAAATGAAGTGAAATTGTATATATGCTTGTTTTTTCTTTATAGCATTATTATTACCAACAAGTAATGTTTAAAAAATTTCATTTAAAAGAATTTTTTAAATGTTAAAATTTATATAAATTAATTTTTTATTGCATAACGTAGATTGTAAGTATAAAAATGATAAAAGTGGAATTTTTTTAGTGCTGAACATTTGGAAATGGATCCACGATTATATTATTATCCAACTTTTAAGTATGTGCAAGGGGTGACAGTTAAAAATCGGTATGTAAATTGAACAATAAAAAAAATAATTTGTGGGGGTATTCACCTTACACTGAAGCAAGCAAGAGTGAGTTTAATAATTTTGATAAAATTTGCCTATTTGTAAAACTTCCTGCCCTCCTGTCTTCCATCACATATGTTTTTATTACGGGTCTTATAGTTTTATTGCTTAAAATGTTTTGTACGGGTTAGTTTTTAAAATAAAGTTTTCAAAATTATTGCCAAAGTAGTAATTTGTAGTATTTTGTTTTGTTTTTTTTTTTCTTTAATATTGTTCCTTGTAGCAGTTAAGTTTTTTTTCTTTGTTATTTAGTACTTTCTAGTTTAGTATTTAATGTATTTTATAATCAGTCACTTGAATGGTTTGATGCACCTCTTCATTCCTTTCTATTATCCTTTACTTCCTTTCTAATTTTTAAAATTTTTTTTTAATATTTAAATAGTTTGGTGAAATATTTATTGCATTGAAAGTGTATTGTACTCATTTAGTTCTCTACATTTTGTTACGAATCTAATAAAGAAATGGGTGTATAATCTCACTTTATATTTATTGAAAAATAACATATGTAATGAATCGTCCTAATCAGTTAAGTTTTATTACAGTAACTGGAGCTATAATTATTAAAGTTTTCCTTATATAGTTTTTACTCTTGAGAGTTTTTATTTCTCAAAACAATGATAAATGTATATTAATTGGTATAATTTGTTGTTAAATAATCATCTTCTAGATTTTAAATGAGTTAATTCTATTTAGTAAATTTTTAATTTTATGATTATTACAGACATTTTACATGGAATTTTATCAACAATCACTGTATTTTACTGGTTTGATACACTTCACATCATGTTTTTTTTTTTGTTTATTGTCAATTATATTTACTATATTTTTATATTTGTATCTTAGATCTTATAGTTTTTATCTTCTAACATTTTTTTTTGTCCATTATTATTAATTCATGGAACTTAATTTGCCACTGTATATTTTAGAGAATATTTGCTACAGATCTAATTTTTAACAGATGTCAGAAAAAATGTTTGCAATTCACAAATCAACCACATACTTTTTTAGAGATGCACAAAATGCACTGTTTTTTGGTGTTTTTTTTTTTATTTAAGCTCCTGTATTCCCAATATTCATTTTGTAATTTATTTTTGGACATCAGTGAGTAATTTTTTTTAGCAAAAAGTTACTTTGTCCCATAGATAAATATAAATATACAGATGTACTATACAAAATAAATCTACATATATAAGATCTATAAATAGCAATTGCATTTAATCAAACAACAATAGTCAAGTATATTATACTAACATGTAATAATAAGTAATAATCTAAGTTAAGTAGAAATTAGAGATGTCTTTGCTATAAATGAATTAATAATAGAAAAGGCTAATAATAATGAAAATGTTTGTTTGGGAAAGTCTTAGTTGACTTTTCATCTAAAACTGGATTTTATTTTTTCCTCCCCATCATTACATAGTATTGAATTGTATTATGTACATACATTATAATATATGAGAAGTTTTATTTTAGATGTGCCATTATTGGGATTGCATAAACTAGAAAAGCTGTGAAAAATATTAAAAAAGTGAACTTTTCCCTGATTTTTGAGTAAATTAAAAACCCTACTGCTGTTTTGGAAATTTGCTGCCATTTTTTCAGTATTATGGCGTAATTAACAGTTTTTAGACCAAAATCCACTAACATTTTTAGATATAACTTATAATTGTAAGACAATTTTACTGTTAGATATTTTTCCCTAAATGCAGAAATTACAGCCAAAGTACTTGCAACTACAATATGAATACTGTAAGTGAATGTAAGTCCACAGTATTGGACCTAAGCTTAGGGGGGGGTGTAGTAGTTAATCTGCTGCCATGGCACTTCGCAGCGGCTGATGATATACCTAACGGTGGTCCCAGCTGCTGTGTGGAATGCTTAATAAGAAAAAAAAAGTACACAGTCCTATAATTTCCTTTTTTTATTGTTATCTTGGAGTTGAAAAATAATTTGTTACGTTTTTAAATTAAAATATAACAAATCCAGTACAAAATCCGTACTCCAGAAATGAGATAAGTACATGCACTGATTTAATACATTGTAAAACTGTTTCCATAAAATAATGTACAGTTTTTATTAATAGTTAACCAAAATAATGAAATACTACACAAATACAACTCCATTGAAAAATGACAGAGTAAAATTGTAACATTGAACTAAGTTTAACAGGGGACAAACATATTTCCAACAGTTATTTATGGAAGTAAGGTATATAGTTCCTGAATGGTTGCATTTAAAGGAAAATGTCTAAGAATAAAATCTGTTGGAATCATGTTGTATCCCAAAAAATGTAAGAAAGTGTGGAGATTTCTGTTTGGAATAATGGTATTACTTTTTACGGTACCATAAAATATGCTTTGGTACAAATAGTAATTCTGATACTATTTAGTATTCGGAAAATTTCAAATCTTGTTTACTTTTTACATTTATCTTTTTTTTGTAGACATTCTCAAGATATCCACCGAAAATAACCATGCTATTTAATTCTTTAGATTTCACTTTAGGGCTAGTAGTGTTGGTAGTTGTTTGTAATCAGCACTGACCTTAAAAAGTGAAAATTAAAGAAATTAATCAAATGGTATTGTTACCTTTTTTTGGTGCAGTGTTTAAAAATCAGTTTTTTTCCCTGTTTTAAAATATCTTAATTTTGAACTTTATAATCTTATAACTAACTG
>JAAAKQ030473009.1:0-23328 GCA_010016005.3 Zanna intricata | reverse complement strand
CTACACCTTCACTAATAATGTTTGGGCCATAAACTGCACACAATTCACGGTGAATTTCAGCTGCTGATTGATTTTTTTGCCCAAAGAAATCTTATTACACTACGCACTTCACATTTGGCAGGATTTTCTACTGCCGCACTCATGTTTTTAGGTTATAACTTGAGAACGCGCAATCGAATGATACTCCACCTTGCACAGTTAGAAGCGTACTGAGCCACTGCACACACTGATGTCAGAATGGCGGCGCTATACCCCAACTACTTCTGCTATGTGTAAATGGGGTTACTTTGTGGACGACCCTTGTATATTCCAAATATCTTACATTTTGACATATTATTTTTATATGTTTGCTGACACTAATCGGAAGGTAGTTTCACTAGATAAGTGAAGTGAAACTAGTGACTGATTAATTACCGGAATATTGTGAACAGTTAACATTTTGTACAAACTTTTTATTCTATATCTGAATGGTAGTTAATTATACATTATATAGATCACGTCAATTTAAGATAAATAATAAATATAAAAAAAAAATTTTAAGATAAAAACAGATGTGTTTAATCCATTTTAATTATTTAAATACAAAAACAAAAATGGTGTTAAGGCAAAAATATTAAATATAAAGAATTAATACAAAATAATTCACAATCCAGAAGCTGCCATTGAAAATTATTTTGAGTGTATAATTATGGAGACAATTTATTGATGTACTGTAAGTAGTTATTTTTCTACATATTGTAATATAAACTAAATTATTGTAACATAATTAGTTCAGAGAATCATCAATTTATTTTCATAAAACTATATTCACTCTAAAATATAGTAGTTAGGTTACTATATCTGCTATCACAAGATGTTAGGGGTACTTTTGCATGAGCGTTAAAGTGTCTTTGAGAATTTATTTTAATCATTTCATGAATTACTTTTATAAAGACATACATATCCTATAAGTTGAGATCAATGAATCTGGATCTTGAACAAGATGACTTTAGTAATCAATGTTTCATAACTTAAAAACATGTTGCTTGCAACTTGGCTCATTCATATAGCAATTTCGAGATGATAGCAGGAAATTTTTCAGTAAAATTTCTTACTTTTAGGTGGAATGATGTAAGAGTTTTGATTTTTTTATATTTATCTTTTCATTACAGAATGACAGCCAGTATAGATTGAAAACACAGGCTCTTTCTTAGTCCTTACAGAATGTAAACCTGGTGAGTGCTCTGTGTCACTCGGTCTTTCATCTGGAGGTCTCGGGTTCGAATCCCAGTCAGGCATGGCATTTTTCATACATGCTACCAATACATTCATATTATCCTCTGAAGATATACCTTAACAGTGATTACGGAGATTAAACAAAAAAAAATATCCAAATAAGTTAAAAAAATTTAGAAAAAAAAAAAAGAAGAAATGTGACAATGCCAGTATTGATATGATAACATTACATTTTAGTATTGGGTAAACCTTCTGCAAACAATTTGCAACGATTCTGTTTTGTACTTTATTTTAAAGTTTCATTGTAGAACCCAATTTGTTAAATTCAGTACAAAATGAGCATATCTACTATTCATAGAATTATTAGTTGAAATTTTACTTATAAAATGAACATAATTTCATTATAAACAAAACTGATTAGTGCGGTGATAGCAGCACCAACTTTTGGATTAATTTACATTGTTTTTGGATAGAGTTATAAGGGAAGAAAGTTATCAACCTAAGTTGATTTGCTTCAGTTATAACATTTGTAAAATTCAGTATTGTAAATATACACCAATTACAACTTTTTTGTCACTACTGATTTAGTAAACAACATAACTTGTGTATATCTAATAAAATTCAAGAAATCAGATGAACAAGATTGATGCTTACATTATTATACTTAAAATGAAACTGTTAGTCATTTTTTCACAACTTTTGACCAAATATTTTATAATTACATTCAGAATCTGATTCCGATTGACCCTTGGAAATCTATCTTTTGGTGATGCACATTGCAAGTAGTATGTGTGCATGCATGGAACAACTCAATTGTAATAAATTATCCAATTTATGCAGTGAGTTGTAAACAATAGTGTTTTGATTTAAGTGAAAGGATTCTGTTATTAGATAATTACAAAAATAGCTATAAATTAAACAATTTTATTTATCATAATTCTTAACAGCTTTTGATGGGGTAAATAAAAACAAAATTTCTTCACTAGCGGAAAACTGTTAATATTTTGAAAAAAAAATGCTATGTACATATCCTCATGTTTTTTACTTGTCAACAAGAATTTTCTTTTATCTATATTTTTTCAATATTTTATTTCTTGCAGTCAAAATCTTATTTTTATTCATGTAAGGTGCAAATCCTATTCAAGTTGGTATTAACGTAATTCTATACCAAAATACTTTGGTATAGGTATAAGTGTTAACTTTGGTATATAGAGTTCTATACCAAACTGTTACCTTTGAACATATTGACAATAAAATCAAAACAGGATTTACACTCTTGAATTTGATGATGGAAAAACATTCATTTTAGACTTTACATACAATGGAGGCACCAACTCTTGGGTACTAGCAATTTATTGCTAGTAGAGTTAAAATGCTTTTCTATTATGCCAGTGAAATGAAATACTGATCCCTTGAGTCCTCTAATAGCATCAGGAATTGAAAAAAACAAAGATTAGTTGAGAGAAGGAGACAGGCAGAGTTTTAAAAATACAAGTATCAAGTAAATAGTATCTTCTACTAGAAGAATCTACAGCTGTTAGGAGAAGGAAAGGATCCCAGACAGGCTGCTTGCCATGGTAAAATCGTGGGTCAATAGTGCTACATCCAAAAAGAAAGGAAAGGATTATGAAATGATAAAAGGATTGAGCAATATGGCAGTCTGTAATTCCCAGTGCCTAATCCAAGTTAGTGGCTAAAAGGAAGATAGAACTTTAAGGGATTATAGAAAAAGTTATAAAAATATATTCATTTGTCCATATATGAGAGGCCATTAGAGCAAAGTGAAGAAAAAAATAATGTACAATTGCGAGATCAAAATATTTAGGACCCAATAAAAACAAAAATTTTCCTGAGCTGGATATCTTGGCTTTACATGTAAATAGAAAAAAAATTAATAAATTGAATTACATACAAAAGATGAGATAACACACTTAATATAAAGTGTTCATAAAGTCTTTTCATGATTCCAAAAAACTGTTACAGTTACAGCTTTGTGGTTTGTGGCAGAAGAAAGAAAAAATTAACAATTGTCTAAAATTATCAAGTACTGTTTTTGTGTTGGTTTGTTGCAGGTAGAGGGCACTGTGATCCATTTTTTATAAAATGGTGTCAATCCAGGAGAAGACAATATTTGTTGTATCATTAGTGAAAATCACCAATTACTGTACAGCAAAATTTTAGAAGGGGATATGGACAACCAGCACTTGATAGCACAAGTATCATTGCATGGTATGTGAAGTTTAAGGAGAATGGAAGTCTAGTTGACCTTTCATGAACAGGACAGGTCATCCGTTAGTGAAGAGAAGGTTGATGTGCAGTAAGCATTTCTACATACCCCTTCCATCATTACCCACCATGCATTTCATGAACTAGGGATTTCCTGGTCAACAGTGCACAAAATTTTGCATAAGAAACTAAGGTTGCACGCTATAAAATTCAGATATTGGTTGTAACATTTACCTCCAGATGATGGCCCTCGTGTTGCCTTAGTGACCAAGATTTTGCAATAGATTGATAACAACAAATACCTGCAGTGTGTATGTTTTTCAGAGAGGCTTCTTTCCACACCTCAGGGAAAGTGAAGAGGCATAATATGAGAATATGGGGCTCAGAAAATACATATTTTACCAGAGAAAAAATTAGAGTTTCCTCTAAAGTGAATATGTGATGTGGTTTGATGCACAAAAAATCATTGTTTCTTTCTTTTTCATTAAGCAATCAATAACAGCTAACATTTATGTGGACATTCTGCAATTATTTGCTATACCTCAACTAAATGACTTGCAACCTTGGATGGTTTTCCAGCAGGATGGCGCACCACCAAATTGGGGATTACTAGTTTGAAATTTTCTGAATGAATTGTTTCATGACAGATGGATTGTACTCATTTCATCACTTTCTGATTGATGATTTGAAAATGAAATTAACATTTTCTGAATGACGTGAACACATTGATGTTTCAATATTGAGTGAAGTTGGCCAGTTTGTCAGACAACTCTATTAATATCCTTAATAGTGAGAAATGGTGGGTGAATTCTGAAGTAGGATGAATTCTACCTACTTTAATAAGTACAGTAAAGCTTGTATATTAAGGCAAAACTTAATATATGAAGACAACTAGTCCAGCTGTACTGAAGACCTACATACAATACAATTTGGTTTGATGGTTGACCCAACTAAGTTGAATATTGTATATAGGCTTTTAATTTTGTCAAGTTATTAAGCTTAAATATATAGAAAATTTTAAAAGTGTAAAATTTTGTTTTACAAAAAAAAATTCATTAATGACTTTATTGATTATAATATTAAACTTTTAATTAACAAAATTTAACACACAAAAAAAAGCATTATTTATAAAAAATTAATTTTAGTCTGAATAGGAAACATAAAAAAAATTAAAGAAATTTTTCTCTTTTTCTATGTGAATTGGTAAATTGAACCTTTGTTCATAGAGATAAATGTGTAATATCATGTCTAAACTTCATTATAAGCTACATTGAAAGAAATTATGGTTGTAATCAGCAATTAAAATGTATACTCTTATATTTCTACTTTGAAATTAACTCTTGATCTGCTTCTACGTAAATTAGAATTTACTTGAAATACAGGAATGGAATTTCTTGATCTACTTCTTTGAATTACTGATGAATGTTGATTCTGATTTGCAATCACTGGTTTCCATAACTTTAATGTTTCCTTACATAAGTACCAGAAATTATGTAATTCGTTTTCTTGTAATATACAAGTTAAATTACAGTTCAATTGAATAGGATCTTGTACACATAATCCATTAGTGATTAGGAATTTTTCTTTTATAGTATTTCGTATTAAGTTAAATTTATATGATCTATATGGAGATGGTAAGTGAAGTTCAGCTACATCTTTCTTTTTAATTAATTGTCCAGTTAATGGACAATGAACTAAATGAAAATTGTTTTTATTACAGTAAAATTTAAAAAACCCATACACTAGTTGTGCTACTGTTTTTCTATTCTCTGACTTAGGTAGAGATGATACATCTTGTGTAAATCGGCAGTCCCATCCTGTAAACAATATTAATTATTAAAAGATACACCGCAACAAAAGAAAACCTTAACATTTTTTACAAAACAAATGGTGTATCTCATGTAGAAATTTAATCACTTAAAGGAAACTTTAATTTCACATAGACTGAATTATTATAGATAATCTATATAAAAAAATCTAAATAAAAAATAAAATCTCTTGTGTATTGATTACCTTTCTATTAACAGAAGTAAAAAGTTATCATTTATTGCACAGTGTAACATGTGGGCATTTAGATGGTTGTTTTAAACTTCATTGTGCATGTAATTGAATTCTTTTCATTGTCAAAAGTTCTTAAAATTGGAATTTACTGAGTAAATTACTTATGGTAACTGGTGTGTTGATGCGAGTATAGAAACACAGTTCTAAGATAAAGTAGGGTCTAAAGATAAAGTCGGAGGTCCTGGGGTCGAATCCCGGTCAGACATGGCATTTTTCACACACGCTACAATTCATTCATTTCATCCCTCTGAAGATATACTTAATTGTGGTTCTGGAGGTTAAACAAAAAAAAAAAAAAAGATAAAGTAGGGCAAACTCATCTTAGAATGAAATTGTGTGAAAACTGATTGGCATTGAGAACTGATTAAGATTCCAATTATAGAATTATTGAATCTGTTAAAAAGAAATTACTGTTGTAACAGTATATTTCTGAAGAATATTTCTTGGATTATGTAAAGTTTGTCAGATGAGAACTCTGCTTTATGTCTAATGGAAAGAAAACTGCAAGTTTGCATTTCTCAGGAACTCCAATAAAGTTTTTTAATAAGAAATGACTTATTTTACATTTAAGATCATTTACATCATTTGTTTCCGGAGGTAGATAGTTTGTACGCTAATAAATGGGTATCCCCAATCGGTACATAACACAATTTCTTTCCAAAAATTTGCATAACCAAAAATTTAAGAAAAAAACACATTTTTTTTGTTTAACCTCTGGAACCACAATTAAGTATATCTTCAGAGGGATGAGATGAATGAATTGTAGCATGTGTGAAAAATGTCATGCCTGACCGGGATTCGAACCCAGGACCTCCGGATGTAAGGCGAGACGCTACCACTCGGCCACAGAGGCCGGCTAGAAAAAAAGAAAAAGAAAAGTAGGGGTCTGATACTACCAGGTGTCAGTGTCAAATGGGCAGAGTCCCGATCTGTCAAGCTAATTTGCATTCATATAAGAAAAACATTAAAAAGATTCTTCAGCACTAGGGGAAAAAACCACCATTTTAAATTTCATGTAAAATATTAGCACTTCATAAAAAATGCAGCACCCAGTCTAAATATCTTTATTATTTCCCAGAATTTGGCGAATGGTTCTGTCCGCTTTTCTCCAAATACCAGGTAAGTCTGCGGTTCACCATTCTCTCTAACAGTTTGCATAAAATGCATGTCATAGAGATAGGACGGTAACATGAACCGCTTTGTCTTTGTCAGATTTGAGTACTAGTATGACAAAGGCTTCTGACCAGATGACTGGGAAGACTTGCACAGAGAATTAACCATTATAAATACTCAATAGGTGTTGTAACGCCGAATTAGGAAGGTGTGACAGCATACTGAGATGAATGTTGTCGGGTCTAAGGGAGGTGTTTCGTGAAATTTTAATTGCGTGAGACAGCTTGTTGAATGAAAATGAAATGTTTAATTTGCCCACTGAATCAGTTACAATTAATGATAATAATTCCATTTGTAATTTATACCTCTGAAATTCGTTACTATATGCTGAGGTGAAGGAGACAGAACGAAACTTTACAGTCGACACCAAGCAAATGAAGGGTGAGAAACTGAACTAATACATTCAGCTAAATATCAGTCAATTTGCAAGGATCTGTGAACAAAGTACATTATATATCAGCTGTATAGGCAAGAGCGCTAGTTGGGAGCTGCAAGCAGCTTGAAGTTTTATCCATACAGTTGAGGTCAGAATAATCCAAAAGATAGTGCTGATATAATGACTCCATGAATTATGCTTAACCAATTAGGAAAACACATTGCACAAACTTTACAAAACACTCCATTGAGAATCTGTGATTAAATTTTCCTATTATTCTTGTACTGCTTGATGGTAACATATTTTAATAAGAAACAAGAACCCAATAGACAAACAAGCCCAAGAAACAAGAGTTCCAATACATCACTTTGAACATCATACTCCTAATGAAATCTACAAGTATCAGCTATTCTTTCAGCAATCTATTTGATGCCAAGGAAGCGATGGCAGGGAAACATAACAGGATCCCAGAAAGATCTGTTCTGAAAAATTGAATTGAGTGGAAGCTAATATTACATACATTGTCTTCTTCCTTTTATTTTCAGCTCTTCGATTCTAAGCGGTAGTCTCTCTTTTTTCATTCTCTTTACGTGCCCATACCACCTCAAACACATTTTCTCTACCCTTTCTCTCATACTCATCAATCCCAAATCATTCCTTATATCTGAATTTCTTATTCTATCTCTCCTTGTTATATATGTCCTGGTGTACATATGTGAAGTCCTTTTATTGCCTTTAAGAACTTCATCTCTCCAGCCTGCAACCTACTCCAGTCCCTTTCTGTAATTTTCCACGATTCTGCTCTATATAACATTATTGGCATGTAATCGGATTGGTACAACATTACTTTTGCTCTTTCTGGCACTGTCTTGTCCCATAGTAAATGCTTAATAACGCTTTAGTGAGTGAACTGTACTATAGTTACTGTATACTATACTATAGTATAGTACATATACATAGTATATACTATACTATAGTATAGTATGTATACATAGTATATATACTATACTATAGTTTTCTATTAGGTAGGGCAATTGTCCATCATAACATTTTAACCTACCTAATTTTCGAAATTTTTGTTCAAACATTTCAGGAGCAAAACTTTCACTCCTGATTTTTTTAGCTGGCATTGTTAAGATCTTAACAAATCAAATAAATAAGATTAAATAAGATTAAATCAAATCAAATAAGATCTTTTTCACTGAAAATATAGTTTGTTATTTTATGGTATTATGATATAATGTAATATAAAAGTATAATATATAATAAAATCTATATACAAGAATAATATACTAGTATATTAGTACAGTGTACATATATAGTATGATTTAGGAGGAAAGGGTAATAATTTGGATTCTAGAGCTTGAATTGAGGAAAAAATTTCATACAAACATATACCTACAAACGCTTTATTATCGTGTTACGATAATACAAAACATTTCACTTGGATTTCAGTTCCCCAAGTGAAATGAGGTTATAGTGAAATTTTATTAGTGTTGTATAAGGGTTAAACTTGAAGTTTCATATGTTTCTTGACCTGAAAAATCTAATGGTTCCAGAACAGTAGCTTGCATAATTTTCAAGATATCCAACATAAAATAGAAAAACTGTGATAAAAACACATTTGAATTACAATAACTTTTAAATGATTAATAAATTGTAAAGCTTATTATCAGAACTTCTATAAAATTAATTCTGTGAAAACTGATTTAATAGTTTATTAAAAAACAAAAATTGTTATATATTTCTAAAAATTAAAAACAGTTGTTTTTAGTACAACAAATTTAGACGTTTGAAAAATTAAAATAGTTTTTTTAAGAAAAATACTGGTTTATACTATATTAATTTGCATTAAATATACTAAAATTCCACCTCTGACATCGATGTACTTTTCAACTTGTTTCCTTACATTTTCTGCCTCTAACCTTATGATATTATACATCCCTTGATGAGAGCAACAGCAAAGAAAATGCAAGTAATCAGGTAATCATCTGTGTCTACTCTTTTTTTATATGTCATATTTCATCCACCCCCTTAAACAGAAATCTACAGGAGTATGGTACAGTGATCTATGTAATCAATCTTCTGGTCCTCTACATCCAATCTATTTACCACTAAATTTTTTGTCTAAGAATTGTCTTCGTTCAGTTCATTTCAATTGTCTTTCATTCATGAAATATGTTTGTGCTCCATCAAACTTACTTTAGTATCAACTGATAATACATTTCAATTCGTTTTTGCTAAATGATAAATTTTCAAGCTCTGTAAGAAATTCATTGTTAAAAATTTCAGATAATTTCTTCCCATGATACATTTTTCTAGTATGAAAGAATCTATTATTTCGTTGTTGATCATGTCACATCAAATCATCACTGAAAATTGTTGCTGCTGAAAATTTGATTCGATTACAGCATGTGGTTTTCTTCAGACCACTGATGTGAATTCTTTATGTTTTTATGCCATTATGGGTAGTTTCAATCGAAAATAGAAAGAACAGAATTAAGATGTAATTATTGTTAACCCATTGACAAAGTGCAGTTATTTGGCATGTTCACCAACCTTTTTATTTTTTTTTATTTATTTTTTATTTTAACCTCTGGAACCACTGTTAGGTTATATCTTCAGAGGATGAGATGAATGAATTGTAGCGTGTGTGAAAAATGCCATGCCTGATCGGGATTCGAACCCGGGATCTCTGAATGAAAGGCCGAGACACTGTCACTCGTACCATGGAGGCAGGCACATTCACCAACCTGGAGGTTTTAAGCTTTCTGAACATGATAAGGACAGTTCGTGAGCATGTAATCTCCTTCATACTGCACTTTGTGGTATGCTGAGTCATGTAGAATTTTTTGCATACTTGTAAGAATAAGCTATATCACCTGAAGAATATTTTTCCTTCAAGTAACAGTTGGTATTCAGATGAAACATGAGCACTGGGAAGTTTACTATTCTCACAAAGATTATTCAAAATACTTTAGAGTTTGGAACTATTCATCAAGGATACATTCTTTCTTTCTTTGTCTGTTTAGCCTCCGGAACTACCGTAAGGTATTACTTCAGAGGATGAATGAGGATGATGTGTATGATTGTGAAGGAAGTGTAGTCTTGTACAATCTCAGGTCGACCACTCCTGAAAGTGTGTTAATTGAAACCCAACCACCAAAGAACACCATCAAGGATACCTATGTTGATATTGTTCCACCACGGCTGGAGCATTTCCATTACAAAAGCTGTACACAAAAATCATATTAATTTATTCTGCATGAGTGAAGAGATACAGCATTTTTTAAAACAAAGAATTGAAAGCTAAGTTTCAATTTCTTAAATTCAGATTTGATTGTAAAAATGTGGGTACAGTTTACAGAACAACAAACACAAAAACACTATATAACTTGGTTCTAAAAAGTAAATGAACATATTCAAAATTATATTAAAACCAATTAAGCCGCCTAATATTGATAAAAAGTAACCACAATTTTATGACAACAATGAGTTGAATTCAAATTAATTTTAAAGCATACAATTAGTGGTTGCCAACCTAATTTTTCAAAGATCTAAATTTATTGAACTGAAAACAGCTGTTTATAATTTGTAAAAATTATAACATTTTTCTGTTTTGTTTTTAATAATAAAAGTTAATTTCTTTTTTGTAGATTGTAATACAAAATTTCAGAATTAAATTATCTACAAGTTTTGATAATAAAATTTACAAATTTGTCACTTGACAAAGTTATTGTACTAAAACCTAAAAAAAAAAATGTTTTTTATCACTGAATTTTTTTTTAAATGTTGCATATCATTAAAACTATGAGAGATACACTTCTGGGTCCTCCTTTTTTTGGTTTTCTAAGGACAAAAACATGAAAAATTATCAAGTGTACCTCTTAAAATGACTTAAAAATTTCAGTATAGTCTCATTTCACCGAGGAACTGATATATTGGCAAAGTTTTTTGATAGCCATAACTCGATAATAAAGCATTTTCGGACAAATGTATGTATGAATTTTTTTCCTTATTTCAAGCTCTAGAATCAGTTTCCATTTTATTTCCGTTCTTCCTGAATCAGCCTGTATATTTTTTTTAATTACCTGTTATAAATGTTTTGTTATTAGCATCATCATTTGTTCGTAAAACAATAACTGGAGGTATGACAGGATTTTCATCATCTTGCATTAAATAAAACAATACCATCCATGTTACAGCATATCCAGATAATTTATCTGAACTAATAAAATCTATAAGAGTCATCCATTTTTTTACTACTAATATTACTTCTTGTACTCTGCTATCAATTTTTAAATATGTACTGTAAAACAAAATTATTAATTCAAATATTCTGAGTAATCATTACTTATTTGTTTATTCAATTTTTAAATATATGTCAATAAAAGTACATCATTAAAAATGGACTGCTTATCTCTAAATTTAATATCTGATCTGTAATTGCATTTTATGCAATTTTTCAAGAATCAACATTTTCATTTATGAAAATGCAGTTACCAAACTCTAGTAATATTTATTCTAACATATCTTGTCCATTCACTTCTAATGAAAAATAAGGTGAATTTCAGTCCATATCCACTGAAGAAAGAAAAAATCTTAATGTTTAAAAATGTAGTTTTAATCAGTATTCTTAAATTACACTGGTCAACAAAATTTTTCTCACAATGCAACTAAATTGACATTCTAAAAGTACTTTTTTTTTGCTGATTTCAAAAATGTTCTCAAAATTTTTCTATCACCCTCTATTTTTATCATTACATATTATGGTGTACATAATATTGTTACATATTATTGTTGATGAATTTTAGTACAACAGAATTATTATTTGTAATAGATATTTATAGAGATTAGTCATAACCAAGTACAGTAATTATGTACCAAGTACAATGATGACTCATGCTGACTGATGATTCAGAAATGTGTCATAACTATGGACAAGAAATTGAAGAGCTGATCTACAAGGGACAGCAGTACAAAATCGCTTAAAACAAAAGCAGACGTGGCCAGATCAAAGAGTCCTACTCTACCAAGGAATGAGTCTTTGATTAATTTAAAGTCAAAGGAAAATGAATTTAAGAAGAAACCAAAGGAACCCAAAGCTAAAGTCCACATTAGAAAACTCCCAACTGCAGGAATTTCGAATTCAGAAATACTGATGTTAGAAAAGGACGATGCAAGTAAAACAAAAGTGGAGCCTCCAAAAGAGCAGAGGCCAACAGCTAACAGGGCAAGACAGTCGAACGCCCCAAAGGTTGTGACCGTACATCCAGTCTTGACTGTGATGTATATTTGACTGCGCCTTCAGGTGCATGATCTGACGCCGACAGCAGGAGTTTGTCCACACATACGGTAGAGGAACTGACGACTCCATCTCCAAGGACTCATTTGCAATGGAGATAGACATCGAGAGAGGCCCTATGGAAGATGGAAAAACAAAGTAAAAAAGGATGGCCGAAAGGAAAGCCCAGAAAATAAAATCAAAGAAGAGTAACACTATAAGTATTAATGAAGATTTTGAAATTAATCATAGATCAATTAATTAATTCTGATAGTAAAATTTTTGTGATGGTTTTGATTTGTTAATGTTGTGTTTCGTGTTAAATGGCAAGGGCCCTTTACACCCTTGTCATTTATATACATTCGTAATGCGACTTAACTGTCATGACAGAGAAGGCTTTTGATATATTTTGACAAAGTTTCGCAAGAAATGGCTAGGAAGTTTTTAAAATAACAAGGGCCTTTTACCCCCTTGTTATGTTTTGTTTTCAGGGATTCAGTAACCATTGACAAGTCTATTCTTAGATGCTGAACCTAGACTACACAAAACAAAACTACAAGAACAAGACTACACAAAACAAAAAATCAATGACTTTTTTTGTTTTAGAAAGTTTGCTCTTTTTTTCTTTTTCTTTGGAATGGAAGGGTCTAAGACCAAAGTAGTAGATGCTCTCAAAACCTCAATAAAAAAAATAATAAAACATCACTGAACGAGTATGAAATTTACTCTTGAGTGATTTATTGCAAGCAGTGGTTATTAATAATAATTAATGCTAATTACTATCACTGAGAAATCAAAAAGTAATGCTTCAGTATAAATGAAAAATTTAGTAATAATCTAAAAATGCATAGTATTATACATGTTGTATTTCAAAACACTTTTATTAATCTATCAATTTAAGATACAGAAGAAGTAATAATTAGTTTTAAAAAAATAAAAAAATTAAGTTGAATGCAACTTTGAAGTACAGTGAAAGTTTTTTTAGAAATGCAACTGATTAAGTAAATAATTTAATAGGATCAGTTAAACGTAACTAAGTGTAACTTACCCAAATTTTGCTCTAAAGAGTCACTCTATTAAATACATTTTACAAAAGGAAAAAAGAAAATTAAGTTGTTTTACAATTTGTTCCAATCTTTAGTACGGCTGATGCATTTGTGAAAGTAATGCTATTAAGCTAAATATCACTAGTTTTCAATTCATTCATTCATTGACAAATATCAAATTCGTCAGTTTAACAAATCAAGGTTGAGTGAAGAAGGAATTTGGAAACCAATTCATTATTAGTTTATTTAATAACCCTTTTTTATTTGTGAGAAGGTCCTTCTCACAAGCCATTTTCTGGCAGTTCAAATTGTTTAAAACTTCTTTTAAACAATTTGCCAGATTAGTAGAGTAAAACTAACTATTAGGTTTATTAAAAATACAAATCATTAATCAACTGGAATCAGGTTTTGTATTACGAAACAAGAGAATTCGTAAGATTTTTTACCCTGATGGCAGTTTATTCAAATGCTAAGAAAGGGTAAGTAATTAAAAAAAACTTTGATTGCTAAAAAGTGCTAAACTCTAGTCAGGAGCTGAATCTTGAACCTACATTTAATTTTATACATTTAATTAATCATCAGAAAATGAATCATCATGCTTATTATCAATTAAAATCATTTATATTTATATCTGATAATAATAATAATAAAAAAACCTTAACATCATAGTATAATATTGTACACATACCTGATAAGTTCAGTACTTTTGTCTGGTAAACCATTTACAAAGAATATGTTACATTGACCTTTATCTTTATGGTTAGTAGAAATAACTGGATTTCCTTTATTGTAAGTTATATTGACTTTATTGAAGTTGTCATTATTTTTCAACATGTATTTAAGTTCACCGGCTGCTTCAGATAATTCTGCTGTATTTTGATTCTGATAGCCTAAATAATTGTCATCTAAAAAAAAAAAACCTCAATGTACATTCAAAAGTTATTCACATGTTCTATAATATAACTGTTATTGAAGTTTTGTATCGTTAATGGATACATACATGCAATGGTCATCCAGAAAATGAAGAATGTTTTGATCTAGAAAAATTAAGATAAAAATTAATTAATTTAAAAAAATGATTTAATTAATTTAAAAAAAAAATTAATTAATTTTAATTTTATATTTACAGGAATTCTTCAACTAAAATAGTTTAGCATAGTTTAAGAATTCCACAGATCTTCAAAAACTTGTCATAGCATGGTACCATTTTTTCTATACCTTAACTGTACACTTCTTTTGTTAAGTTCTTAAACCATTTATTGCAATCTTTCAGATCATCATCATCATCTTGAAAATACCTGCCTCCTAAAAACTCTCTGACTTTGGTAATAAATGATAGTCACTAGGTGCCAAGTCAGAGCTATCTGGTGGATGTTGAAAACATCAGTCAAAATGTTAAAGAATATCTCAAGTTTCTGTAGCTGAGTACGGTCGAGAATTATTGTGGATGATGATGTTGTTGGACACACACCAACTCATTTGATCTGCATGGCTTATTGGAGAAGGTAGAGTTTTTGACAATTGCTTCTGAATTTTCTGTCTGTTCTCTTGTCTTTTGGTATAAAATCAACCAATAGTATGCTCTTTCGATCTCAAAACACAGTCACCATCACCTTGCATATGATGAGAACTTATTTTGCTTTTTTGGCTTTGTTGGCAATTTGAAATGATGACAGTCCATGACATCTTGAGCATAATAAGTGAAAAAAAGTCAAAAGCGGCTTTCATTCTTTTGTTTTTTTATAATCATCATTTAATAATAAAGATTTGGCATAGTTTTTTTTTTATAACTACGGTGGATCATTACAATTTCTCAAAGTAAAGCTTTTGAAATTTCAGGAAAAAAAACATGTTAACCATCTAACTTATCCATCTGCACTTGGTCATCAATTTTGTTCTTCAGTTTTTTAGTGATGAGGGATGGTCGACCAGACTATTCGTTATCCAGCACATTTGTCCATTACTTTGTTAAAGATAATTTACCATTTCCTGACCGAAACTTCATTCATTTCACTATCACTACAAGCAACTTTTATTTGTGTGCAAATTCAATGGACTGAAACATTTTCACATTCAAAAACCAAAACATGTTAGATGTTACACATTTTTAGGAGTACTTCAGGAGTTCTTTGGAATAATTCTTCAGACACGCTACTGTTTCAAATTACTCATTCTAATAATTATAAAAAACACATTTAAAGAAATATTCTGTCATTATTGCAGGTTTGTTTGATTCTTTAGGACTCACTGGTCTTATTGTTTTTCTCACATAAACATTTTATGCAATTGTTGTGGCAACTTAAAATTAATTGGGACAAAAAATTATCTAACACAATGGCTCAATTTATACAACCAGTTGCATTTGATTGAATAAACTAAAATAAATAATTCCATCAAACCTAACATTGATAGTAGAATTAATTCTATTCAAATACATGGATCGCCGATGTCTGTATAAAGGTTAAGGCAGTTACAATTGCATACGAATTGTATATACCAACCATACAAATTATTCTAATTTACTTTGTTCTAAATCAAAATTAGCATTGTTAAAACAAATTACATTACCAAGACTTGTATTTTGTGGTTGTTTACTACTTAGTTGTTTATTATTAAAGTTAATTATTGCCTTAAACATACATTTTGATGAAATGTACACAGATTATAGTATAGGACTATATTGGATTCATTGACAATGTAATTGGAAAGTGTCAGCTATAGAATTTCTGAGATTCAAAAAAATTCTTCAAATGCTAACTGGCATTATGTTAAATACTTTGATAATCCAGCAGACTTATTGTTTAGAGGTTGTACAACAAGTAATTTACTTGACATATTTCTTTGGTGGCATGGTCCTCAATGGCTTCCACAATCTTCTTTCCATTGGCCAAAAGATAATAATATTACTTTTAATAACTGTATTATGAATTCTGAATGTTTAATAGAAAAACACAAAAAAAAAGTAACATCATTTTTATCTACTGTTGTATTTGATTATACAGAATGATTTTCTTCAGTACACACTTTAATTTGCAAATTTAGTTTCTGTTTTAGATTTTTTTCATATTGCTAAATCACTTAAAACGGAACGAATCATTGGTTTCCATACTACAAAGGAACATACTCATAAATAGAAAGAATTATACTCATAAATTTTTATTCAACAATCGCAACATATGCATTTTAGTAATAAAATAAATTATCTTAAAAAAAAATTAAAATTTTCTAATCATAGCAAACTTATATTACTTGATCTGTTTGGATAATATAGGCTTACTTTGTGTAGGAGACAGATTACAACACTCTTTAGTTACATTACCATGTTAAAAATCCTCTTATTTTACAACCAAATATTACAAAACTAGTTACTAATGCTGAGCATTTGCATTTGGGTGTCTTTTGGATTTGGGTGTTCAATTGACACATCATTCTTTATGTCAGAAATATTGGATTATAAATAGTAAGAGAATTATTTGTTCTATCATTCATAAATGTATGATATGCTTTTGATATAATGCATAAAGCCAGGTACAAAAGCTTGATCAGTTATCATCTTCCAGAGTAATCCTTTCCGACCATTCCACATGCACAGTAGACTATGGCAGTCCAATTATGATTTGTCGCAGTGGGCAGAGGTCTAAGACCTTAAAGTAAATGTTATGTAGCATTTTTTATGTCTCACTACTAAAGCTATTCATTTAGAATTAGTTTCTGATGGGATTTCACAGGTTTTATTGCAGCATTTAAAAGTTTTATATCATGAAGTGGTATTCTCACTTAAGTCTTTTCTGGTAATGGTTCCAATTTCCATTGAGCCAAAAATATACTTTATAATATGTATCAATTTTTAAATTCATAAAAACTAAAATCATACATTCAAGCATTCACTACACAAGGTATAACCTGGTCGTTTATTCCTCCCTCTTCATTACATTTTGGTGATTTATGGGAAAGTGCAATCAAAAGCAGTAAATTTCATATATGTCACATAATTGGACAAATGATCCTTAATTTTTAGGAATTAAATCAATTTGAATTTGAATCAATCTCAAATGATTGATTTAAATAATATTTTTATTGATTTAATTATGTTCATACTGTTTTTGTAATTTCATTTGATTTATGTTCTTATAATATGACTGTTAAATGATCATTAATATTGTATTAATCTTTAAAACCTAATTTATGTATCTGTTTTAATCTAATTATGATTTAATATCTGTATTATCATTATATGATTATATATTAATCTATATATTAAGTGCAATAAGGCACTAGTAATAATTTATTGATCTTGAGGATTAGGGTTTATTTATTTAAGATTAATGTGAATATAATTTTAAACTATCATAGATTGAAGTATTCAATTGCATTATTATTTATTTAAACAATAAGCTGATAATTACTATTATTCAATATACTACTATGAGCTTTTTAATTAATCTATTATACATTTATACGAGTACTATTAATATTATATCACAAATGAATGTAAATACCACTTCAACTAAACATAAATATTAACAATTTAATTATATTTTGTTCATTTATTTGTTATTCTGTTGAAATGCACAATTATGTATTGCAAAAATCATATAATTCATGTTATTGTTTGTAATATTTTCATTTACAATGTTAAAGTAAAAAAAAAGAAGAAATCGGCAGGCAATAATGTTAAGACTCAAGTTTGTAGAAATAACAATTTTCAGATTTTTCTTACTCTATAAATTTTCACTCTTTATAAATTCTCACTTTTTTTTGTTAACTCTCTTTAAATAAATTTGTCTAATGCTCTATTATAAGTCAGTCTTGTTCCAACCTTCAAAGACACAAACATGGGTTTATTATGAATGTATAATTATTACAATAATGTTATATATATATATATATATATATAAATTACAAGTTAAAAAATTGCAATAAAATATATTTTATATAATAAATGAAATTATAAATGACTTTTATTTATTTGAATGAACTAGCGAATAATAAAATATTTAGAATAATTAAACCTAACCGAGTTACTGAACCAAGGCAGTAATTATCTGTGTAATAAATGAAGACTACAAAAGAAATAATTTTCTGCTGGAAAACATATATATATATAGGGGTGGTAGTAGTAGTTGGCAAATTATCCGATGCACAGGTAATTTTTTTTTGTTTATTTCTATGCATGGCTACACTGCTTGACCACATGCATTCTTTAAGTTGTCTGTGTAATGTGATGTTATTGTTCTTTGATTATTTTGCAGTTTTCATGTTGTAAATAGTGTTTTGTAAAAATTTATTTCATTTTTTATTACAAGATCATATTTTTTGTTCTGTGCATTTTGAATATATGACATAACCCCAAAAAAAGCTCTTGAAAATTGTTTCTCTTTCTGACCATTATATACAACAATGGATAGCTTCTGAGTGTGTAGTAGGACTAGGAACAGTGAATGATATTTTAAAACAATTTAAAGAAATCTATTCCTTTTCACTTCAAAGGAGAAACTAAAGCGACCATAATAGATGGTAATTCCTAGAACACAAAATTGATTATTAGTGAGAAAAAGTAAAGTTGAAATTATCTGCTACTGACAAATTGAGAATTAGCAGCCACTATAACAGATTTATGGATGACAACTGTTAGATGTTAACTTCCTACAGCTGGATAGAAAGCTTCTTGGCCAGCTAAAAGAAACTTTTAACATCAACAATCTGTAAAAAAAAAAGGCTTTTGTAGGTGAAAGCACATGTTAACTGAACCAAAAAGACTAAAAATATGTTATGATTTCTGTTGAGTCACATTTTTATGTTTGGAAGCAAAGGGTTACATATGTTAGAAAAAAATGAAATGAAAATATATCATGGCTCATATCCAACAATCAGTTAAACATACATAGAAAATAATGTCTTGGGGGTTGTTTGAGAGCCCTTGTTCATGACTCCCGCTAAATAGTATGTTGAAAAGGGATGGATATATCCATAATTTTGTGGATTCTAAAGGAAAGAGTTCTGACACAACTTCAAAAGATATTCTCAAGGTAACGAAGTGTTCCAATAAAATTTGGAGCCATGCCTTACTGCTAAAAAAATTGAAAATTTTTTTGAACATAACGTGCTTCCATGACCAGGCAATCTTTCTCAGACTTAAAACTCAGTTGAAAATCTTTGAGCAACAGTCAAAAAACCACTTTCAAAAATGAATTATTCCACAAAAATTGACCTCATTTGGAGGTCAATTGTCCAACTGTGTTCGGATAAATTTGCAAGCTACTGTACACACCCACCCACCCACACATACACACACACACACAAATAAATAAATAAATTAAATAAATAGAGAAACAGTTGATTTATACATACTGAAATTAAAATAAATATCAACATCGCTACTTGATAATGCTAGACCGATTGCTCTGGATCCAATAATTTTTACTTCTTTTTGAAATAATTCTTGTAACTGATCTTTTATTAAAACTTTTCCATTGGATCTGTAAAAATCTGTCTTTTCTTTTAGTACTTCACCTTGTATCTCATATAACATAGTTTTAAAATTATCTAATGAGTTAATCTTCTTAATCGCTTCTGGAATTACAATTTCATCTGAAAAAAACTTAATTCTTTAATATTATTAAAATAAAGTAAAATAAAAAATAAATTTAGATATTAACAAAATTCATTATAGGTGAAAGAAGTACTTTTTCAGTTTTTTTTTTTTTTAATTTTGAATCTGGGATACTAGAATATAAAACAGTAAGCTGTTGAGTTTTTATAATTTATTTCTGACTTAAAAAAATAAAAATTTAAAGGTTTGAAAATTATTTGTTCACTTTACTTTGACATAATTTTTGAATTTGATTTGTAAGTTTTTTTAAAATTTATTTTACTTAAAATTTCAAACTTTTAATTTTAATACATTAATAAATGAATACAATTACCTATAGCTGCTGCAGTATGTAAAAAAAAGGCAGAAAACCTGACTTTTGATAATGTATATATTCAGATTATTTTTTGTAACATAAGATTCAAACTATATAAATTATTCAGATCATACAATCTATTATTTGACACAAGATGTTGAAATTGATTTCCTCTAATCTGGATGGAGGTTTGGACAGGTTCTTACAGTTCATAGTATTTGTAGGCATATTTAATAATGTTTATCCATAAAAAATTTTCACTTTCAACATAGTCTACAGTTTGTAAAAAGGATTTTGTGAAAATCTATACTTCTTAAATATAACCAAAGGAAATTACTGATGTTGCCTCTAGAAATAAAGTCTACACTTTTTTACCATAAAATACAAATTAATAGTAAAACATTAAAATACAGAGTAATAGTAAAATATTCAGTTTTGTGATGTTTTATTTTGTTCAAATCTGTTTTACATATCAGCTTATAAAGTAGCACAGAACCCATCTATTGGTTGTTTATTATAACTGTATTCATACTTGGGAAACCTGTTTGTAAAACAATAGACTTGTCAATCTAGTATATACATGACATATCAAATTATTAATGTGTAATAATAGAAGAGTATTTTAATTTCATAAAAATACATTTTTTAATAGATAGACAAAAGTAATAATTATTGTTAAATATAGTACGTTGATAACCATTCAATAACTGTATAAAGGAATCTTATTTTTGTACTGGCTATGATTTGGAAACCTGTTATTGTTCAGAATTAGTGTCTACTTTTTAACTCCAACAACTTTCTTAAAAGATGACTTAAGGAAATTCTCAGTATGAAAGGGTAGCATCAACAATCAATGTATTCTGGTTTTTATTGGATTCATGCTGGAGGTTTCATTTTTGAAAAGTCCTCTTATTCAACTTAAAGAGAATCTAATAGTTATGAGTTGTTTATATTCATTCGACAAGAGTCTTGATAAATGAAAATCATTTGAAGGAACCTAGTTTTCTGATTTAATAAACTCCAGTCTTTTCTACTAGGTATATGATCTCCAACTGTCTTAAGTCAGCTAGGTGTTAAATAAAATTGTATTATATACTTGACTCATGAATCATGTGTGCTGACAATGGTTATGACAGTTTATTTAATAAATTTGTAAAAAAATAAATGTTGCACAGCAGTCAAAGTAGGATTACAAATATTCTTTGAAAAACACAGTTCACAACAAATGTCAATGATGCATCTTATACCTTAAGATAGGTAGTTAAAACAGACTGCTTTAAATATATTTGAGAATAGATATCAAACGACACAAAACAAAAAATAGCAATAGAATAGAATACAAAAAATAGAAAGAGCATTTCATATTAACAACAACATATTTCTACTGTGAAACACAAAGCTGAGACATTATCAAATCGTGGTTAGACCCAAAATACTTTTGTAGCAGAAACACTTAAACTAATTGGAATTGGAGGTCTTGAAAAATTAGAAAAGATTGAAAGGAGAATTCTCAGGAAAATACTAGGACTAAAAGTTACAGTGAATTAGAATTCAAATTACAACCTAATAGAGAAAGTCGAAAACCTAATATTTGAAAGTTGAAAACTGAAAGATGTTATGAAGTAAGAAAACCTACAGTTCTACAGACATATACGGATGGGTGATAACAGATTAACTAAATAGATCCTTGAATACTAAGAAGTTACAAATCCATTCCAACATGGTTTCAGGAAATAGAAAAAGACAAAAAAAAACATTAAAATTAACATAGACACAATAAATTACAAAACTTTTTAGACAAGTAATTCAGATAGCAAATTTCAGGACAGAAAAAAATTAACCGGTGGAAGGAAATGGGCCAAGAAGAAACGGAATGTCACTCTTGAAAGATGAGAGAAGTGTGTGCAGAAAGGAAGCATAACCAAAGTTAATTTACTGAACCATGTAAAAGGATTATTTGAAAATAAAATTATACACCTATCTTTTTTTATAATTCAGTTTATAGTATTGTGACGAAAAACTGAATAAAAAAAAATAATAGAGTAAATAGAAAAATATGTATTGGTGGGAAGAGGGGCAAAGAATGAAACTGCACTAAGAGGAGGAACTATTGGTGAGAGAAATATAGGTGACACAAGATGTGTTGGCCAAACCTGAGACTAATTCAGGACATGAAAATAAAAAACAAAGTTTATGTAAATAAATGTCCTTTTTCATATTATTTTCTTCTGTCCACAATTTGGGGGTTTTCAATAAAAATATCTATTTTAAGAATGGATTGAGATATTTCAATAAAACTTGGTGTTTATCTATCCAACAACATCTTGAACATTTTCCCATTGAAAATTTCAAAATGGTGACCATTAAAACTTTTTAATTATAAATAGCTCTGTAAATATTAGTTTTATTTAATGATGTTTAATTTGATAAAATGTTAAGCCTTTTACTGTGAACTAAAGACATCTATTCAAAATCGGTTGATATATATATAGTTGAAATTGTTAAAATGAATCGCAAAAATTATGTTTTCACTTTCTTCAATTAATTGAATAAAAAATATACCAACACACACACATAATCTTTCAGACTACATACTTTTTTTAACCTCTAATAATTTTTGAGAAATATAATAATTTTAAATATTATAAATAAATGTATTTTACTGACTTGTTAATATTTATTTTAAATATTTTATTTTCTCTTTGTTTTTCATCCAACTTCTAATATTTTTCCATTAAAATTTTAACAATTTTAAAACATAATTGATCAAGTGATGGACAAAATTTCTTACAGTAGGTGAGCTATCATTTATTTAATAATAAAACAGATGGCATTATCTTGCTGAAACCAACATTCTCATTTGTTTTTCTATCAATGCAATAGATTGTTGGTTTGTCACAGCAAACTTCACAGATTACAGTGGTGCCATAAAAATATTACATAGTAGTATAAAACTGCATACTTTTTTTTTTTTTTTTTTTTTTTTTTTTTGGGCGAACAACGTTAGAAGTTATTATCGCCCGGATTAAAAAAAGATGA